>JAHUYU010003513.1:0-28267 GCA_030439765.1 Tripidium arundinaceum
CCTCAATGATGGGGTGAAGCGAGCAAGCGTGCGCAATCTCATCAGCGCATCCAGTGCGACTATTGTGTGCCTGCAGGAAACCAAGATTGAAAACTGGACTCAGAGTCTCCTAGTAGAAACCGTAGGTCCTGAGTTGGCTAGGAATTGTAACTTTCTTCCGTCAATAGGGGCAGCGGGAGGGATCCTAATGGCAGTGTCTGACCGTTTCTTCCGCATGTCTCCTTTGCAAACGACGAGTCATTCGGTGTCTGCTGAGATCACAATGCTAGAGGAGAACATAACGTGGTGCTTGACTGGGGTGTATGGGCCGCAAGCTGACCAAGAAAAGATCGCGTTCTTGCAAGAAATTTCAGACCTCAGGCAACACATGAGGGCAGCGTGGCTCATCATAGGAGACTTTAACCTCATTTATAGAGCTGAAGATAAAAACAACGATAGGGTAAACATCCGGATGCTCAACAGATTCAAGAATACAATAGACAATTTGCAGCTTGCGCCACTGGAGTTGAAAGGAAGGCGTTTCACATGGTGCAACGACCAACAAAACCCGACGATGACGAAAATAGATCATTTCCTAGCATCAACTGTTTGGTTGGAAATCTTCCCAAGACCAGACCTCCAGGCTTTAGCATCACTGGGTTCCGATCATTGCCCATTATTCCTTCAGGGAGATACGGAGTATGACTTCTACCGAGGCTTCCGTTTTGAGGCACATTGGATAAACATGCCGGGTTTTATTCAAACGGTCCAGACTGCGTGGGAGCAACCAGTAGATTCTCAGGACCCAATGTTGCGTATGCATGTCAAACTGCTACGCACAGCGAGAGCGCTTAAAATATGGAGGCGAACACAATTCAGTGATTGGAAACTAAGAGACGCCATTCTTCACTTGATACTATTAGAATTAGAGAAAGCTCAAGAAAGGCGCACTTTGTCGACAGAAGAGTTGGAATTTAAGAAATACCTGAAGGTTAAATCTTTAGGCCTGGCTGCCATTCAAAAAGCAAGAGCAAGACAACACTCCCGGCTCACTTGGATTAGAAAAGGGGATTCAAACACTAGGTTTTTTCAGCTACACGCTAACGCTAGGCGAAAGAAAAGTTACATAAGCACAATCCAAAGTGAGGAGGGGCTTGCCGTCACGCAGCAGGATAAAACTAAAATCGCTCTAGAGTTCTTTTCCAAGGCTATCGGTAGTAGAATGCAAAGACAACGGGCAATTAATTGGGAGCAGCTGGGCTATTCACCGCACAACCTCGAGGATTTAGACACACCTTTCACAAGAGAGGAGCTGCTCAAAATAATCAAAGAACTGCCGCCAGAAAAAGCTCCGGGTCCAGATGGCTTCATTGGGATTTTCTACAAAAAATGTTGGGAAATAATTAAAGATGATCTTTACGCAGCAATACTTGGGTTCTATAACCACAGAAATGATAAGATGAGATTGTTCAACGAGGCCAATATAGTATTGTTGCCGAAAAAACAAGAAGCTAGGACCTTATCCGAATACAGACCCATAAGCCTCATCAACAACATGGTTAAGATCATCACTAAGTTGTTGGCGAATAGATTAGCACCACACCTGAATAAATTGGTGTCACATGGGACTTCCAGGTCTGTCCATGCTCTTTCCTTTTGTTTCCACTTGAACCACAGCCATCTCAGTCGCAAAGCTCTTGTGAATCTCTCTAAATCCATGATACCAATTCCTCCCTTTTCCTTTGGGAGGCAGGTGGTGGGCCAGTTAATCAATGAATGTCCTCCGGTAACGTTCTCTGGGGTTTCACCGCGCCAAAGGAAACTACGACGTAATCTGTCGATCCTCTTGAGCACCCCTTTCTGCGCTTGAAAAACTGTGAAATGATATATTGGGATGGAAGAAAACACCGTTTTTACTAATGTTTCCCTTCCAGAAGTTGACAGGAGCTTTCCTTTCCAACCCGGCAGCCTGGCACCAATTTTATCTACTAAAGGCTGCAATTCGATTTTCCTTAGTTTGCTTGTATGAAGTGGCAGCCCTAGGTATTTTCCTGGAAAAGTTCCAATTTTCCCCGGGAAATTCTGGATGAGTGCCGGGATCGAGTCGGGCTCCACTCTTATCGGAAAAATCTCTGTCTTCTCCATGTTGATTTTTAGCCCCGAGCATTCTCCAAAGAACTTTAGGATTTTTTGAAAATTCCTCAACTCTGTAGCTGTCGGGTTTGCAAATATGGCAGCATCATCCGCATACAAAGAGCATCTCAAATTTGCAGCCTTGGGCAATACCGGATATAGAATGTTCTGCCGTGCCGCATGCTCGATGATACGTTGTAGCGGGTCTATGGTGATAATGGGTCGCCCTGCCTGAGACCTCTCGCATGAGGAATATTCTGAGTCGGTTTGCCATTGATGAGAATTTTTGATGATGAGGTACCCAGAATGGCTGATATCCAATCACGCCACTTCATGCTGAAACCGAGTGCTTTAAGCACCTCAAGGAGATAGGGCCATTCTATTGAGTCAAACGCTTTTGAAATGTCCAACTTGATAAATAGTGCTGGCTTTTTGTTCTTGTGTAGGAGTTGGATGACCCTTTGCACATAAATGAAATTGTCATGAATACACCTCTTCTTGATGAATGCATTTTGAGCATGTGACACCAATTTATTCAGGTGTGGTGCTAATCTATTCGCCAACAACTTAGTGATGATCTTAACCATGTTGTTGATGAGGCTTATGGGTCTGTATTCGGATAAGGTCCTAGCTTCTTGTTTTTTCGGCAACAATACTATATTGGCCTCGTTGAACAATCTCATCTTATCATTTCTGTGGTTATAGAACCCAAGTATTGCTGCGTAAAGATCATCTTTAATTATTTCCCAACATTTTTTGTAGAAAATCCCAATGAAGCCATCTGGACCCGGAGCTTTTTCTGGCGGCAGTTCTTTGATTATTTTGAGCAGCTCCTCTCTTGTGAAAGGTGTGTCTAAATCCTCGAGGTTGTGCGGTGAATAGCCCAGCTGCTCCCAATTAATTGCCCGTTGTCTTTGCATTCTACTACCGATAGCCTTGGAAAAGAACTCTAGAGCGATTTTAGTTTTATCCTGCTGCGTGACGGCAAGCCCCTCCTCACTTTGGATTGTGCTTATGTAACTTTTCTTTCGCCTAGCGTTAGCGTGTAGCTGAAAAAACCTAGTGTTTGAATCCCCTTTTCTAATCCAAGTGAGCCGGGAGTGTTGTCTTGCTCTTGCTTTTTGAATGGCAGCCAGGCCTAAAGATTTAACCTTCAGGTATTTCTTAAATTCCAACTCTTCTGTCGACAAAGTGCGCCTTTCTTGAGCTTTCTCTAATTCTAATAGTATCAAGTGAAGAATGGCGTCTCTTAGTTTCCAATCACTGAATTGTGTTCGCCTCCATATTTTAAGCGCTCTCGCTGTGCGTAGCAGTTTGACATGCATACGCAACATTGGGTCCTGAGAATCTACTGGTTGCTCCCACGCAGTCTGGACCGTTTGAATAAAACCCGGCATGTTTATCCAATGTGCCTCAAAACGGAAGCCTCGGTAGAAGTCATACTCCGTATCTCCCTGAAGGAATAATGGGCAATGATCGGAACCCAGTGATGCTAAAGCCTGGAGGTCTGGTCTTGGGAAGATTTCCAACCAAACAGTTGATGCTAGGAAATGATCTATTTTCGTCATCGTCGGGTTTTGTTGGTCGTTGCACCATGTGAAACGCCTTCCTTTCAACTCCAGTGGCGCAAGCTGCAAATTGTCTATTGTATTCTTGAATCTGTTGAGCATCCGGATGTTTACCCTATCGTTGTTTTTATCTTCAGCTCTATAAATGAGGTTAAAGTCTCCTATGATGAGCCACGCTGCCCTCATGTGTTGCCTGAGGTCTGAAATTTCTTGCAAGAACGCGATCTTTTCTTGGTCAGCTTGCGGCCCATACACCCCAGTCAAGCACCACGTTATGTTCTCCTCTAGCATTGTGATCTCAGCAGACACCGAATGACTCGTCGTTTGCAAAGGAGACATGCGGAAGAAACGGTCAGACACTGCCATTAGGATCCCTCCCGCTGCCCCTATTGACGGAAGAAAGTTACAATTCCTAGCCAACTCAGGACCTACGGTTTCTACTAGGAGACTCTGAGTCCAGTTTTCAATCTTGGTTTCCTGCAGGCACACAATAGTCGCACTGGATGCGCTGATGAGATTGCGCACGCTTGCTCGCTTCACCCCATCATTGAGGCCTCTGACATTCCAGCATAAGATGGTGCAATTTTTCTGCGACATTAACCACCAATTGCAACTAGTGCGAGGTCCGAGTTCCTGACATACATAGACCGAAGGTAGCCTGGCCAGCAGGTCCCGAAAATCCGAATTAGAACCAAAGAGGGTTTGCCACAGGCGAAAGAGCCAGCAGGCAGTAGTCTCCCTTGTCGGTCAATACACTGAATGATCCTTGCAATGATCGACCCATCCACGTTCCTAGTTGGTTCTGACGATCTGCATGACATGGGCACGTAGGCCCCTTGACAGCCTCGCAGGGCCCAAACTAAAATGACAATTAAAACCTGGGACACCACCGATGCCCAGGTGTTGCAGCCAGCAAGTGGTGTCATTTGGAAAACACCCCCTACTGTATCCCGAGGCTGAGGCGCCTCAGGCCACCTCCATGCTTGTTGCTGGTCCTTGCTTCTTGGGGTCAGCCCCCTTCTTCATCTTCTTGGCTCCATGCTCCACCAGAACCTGGAGGGCCTCCATTGTGTTCTGGGTTAGCGGCTGGTCAAAGTGCTGCGAGAACGAATCAATATTAGGAATATTTGCGGCCTGAGGCACTGGAGAAAGATCTCCCAATTTCTTGACCAATAAGTCCTGAGCTATTTCTAGAGTGTGTTTTCCAATTCTGGATTGTGCTTTAGCTGAAAGGCGAACGCTCTTGCGCTTGGCGACTGTGGAAACAGCTCTCTGGCTTTTAAATTTGAGCTGAGGCTGTGGGGTGTTCAAAGGAGCCGGGTCTGGAAGTAACGACTGGGCTACTTCTGTAGAAATAGAGGCAAGAAAACGGTCAACCGGACTGTTGTCCAACAAACCATTTCCATTTCCATTTTCAATTTCTGGTTGGACGTGCCCCTCAACTATGGGAGTTTGGTTCTGCAAGTGGATGTTTGTAGCTTCAGCATATTCAGGTCTAGATGATGTCATGTTGTCTAAAGTTGGCAGGGACACAATATTTGGGCCAATATTTGTGCTGATCGGGTTATCTAAATCCCCCAAAAATTCATGGCCCTCTATCACATTATGTGGGTCACTTCCCTCTTCTATAGATGAAGAAGATGCTAAGCCATGTGATTGTGACATGTGAAGAAACGTAGTTGTATTCATCGGACTAATTGGAGCTGGACTAGGGGCTACATTGATGTCTTCCTGTACTGCAACTGATCTGGAGCAGAAGGAACTCACCAGCAGATCGCGTAGTGGGTCAGCACCGGCATCGGCCCCCTTGTCCTGGACCATGTTGTTCCCTGACTTGCGCGCCTTTAACAACTCTTGGTCAACAGTCACTGTTGCCTTCTTCACTGGGCCACCTTGTTCAGCATGAATGAGGAACTCGTGAAGCATAGGGTCAAAAATATTTGCTGGGTTTATAGAGCACGAAACCGGTAGAATTAGGAAGGGAGGTGGTTCACTTGCAACTTCATTGGTTTCGCCGAAAAACGAAACAAGCGGTTCAGCAAAGGAAACATGCTTCGTGTTCTTATTACTTGCTTTTGGTGGATTCAGTGCAGGTGCAGGTGCCATCTTCTTCTTGTACATGAACCTCTTGGGTTCCTCCCAAAGCCTTGACCTGTAGGAGCCTCCTCCGTGCGGAGCTGGTCCGCGGAAGTTGCTGATGTAGTAGCCTGCAGTGCCATTGCGGCAGCAAGTGACACAGCCCCAGGCGGACGCGCTTCTGTGTCGGCGGTGATTGCTGCCGCCGCGGCCGTCGTGGTTGTCGTTCCTTCTGTGGTTGCGGTGTTCTTGGCGCCCGCGGTCTCCTCCGTGGCATCCCTGGGCCTCACCCAGGGAGTCTGGCTCGCCATACCTCCAGAGAAGGTCCCTGCGCATCTTGCGGTTTGGAGGGCCACCTTGCCTGCCGTCCCCATTGATGAAGGACAAGTCCTCGACCACTGCAAGGTGGGGGAAGACCTTGTACGTCAGCGCATGCTTGGGCCCGATTGGTGGCTCTCGATGGACCTGCACCTCCACCGGCGGTTGTTCTGCATCAGGGTGGGTGATGGTCAGCCACACCTTCTTTGGTATCTTGTTCGGGTCTGCACACCAGGCCCACACATCATACGTCCTTGTCCTCACCTCACCTCATGAGCTCATGACTGCCGTGGGCCTTGCTGGTGGTAAAGTTGAGATGGTTTGGACTCAAACTGGATCGGCATCTTGGGCTGGTTTGGGTTGGGTCGAAACGGACTAAAAAGTCTACTGGGCTGGCTTGATTTGGGCTCACACTTCAGTTCACCGTCACACGAACTAGTCAGTCCAGCCACGAGCCGCGCAAGTTCCTCGGCGGCGGCGTACGCGTACGCCAAGCAGAGCGCGGGGCCGCTCTCCGCGGGGGCGTGGACCACGTCTTCGTTCCCGTCTACGACCACGTCCCGCTCGACCTGCTCAAGTTCCTCGACCGGAAAGGAAGGTAAGGATGAGGGCTTTTAGACACTGGGTTCAATCACGCATGTCGCGTGCGATGAAATTCGTAGATTTAGATTTTCAGGATGAAGTGTTGTCATCTTAGCATTCTATGCTAGTATCTCACCCTGTTACTACAAACATGGTCTTGCTGTTACTGTTAGTTTCGAAGGGTTTAATTGGTATGGCATTGGTTTCATGTTACGATTGAAATCAACTAATACAGTAGCGATTTGGGATTTTGTAAGCCATATAGAAATAAATAAATGTTTTGTCACTTGCCGTATAAGGTCGTGCTGAATAGGTTGAAACTAAATCTGGTCATGAATTTGGACTTTTGCAGCCTTTTTGTGTGCTTGGCTACAAAATTCTTGGGTCAAGTGACAAGAGTTAGAGTCATATTATTATTTGTTGCCGTCTTGCTAGGTAAATTAACACGCAGGATCTGCCACTGTATCGCAAATGATATGATCTGAGAACATTGTTGAAGATTCTACTGAGTTGCTAACTTGCTATCAACGCTAGATTGGCTACAATACTTGTACATATTGTTGTATATAACATAGGTTGGCCTGGTCTCCTGTGTGCTGAATAGGACTGAAGAGTCTTGTTTGCCGTGCACTTTAAGATGTCAGAAGCACTTGAGAAAGATAAGGAAATTGGTGAAGAGGAAGAGGAGGAGGAAGAAGAGGAGTATGTATTGCTAGAGTTGGACAATTGTCTTTATTCAGACATATCGCGAGAGATTCTAAGTTACTTCGACAAGGTTTAGTAATGTTAGCATGACCGAGCCCGACCCCACGCCAACCCCACGCCCCCACGAGGGCGACTCATCCCCAATCCCTCAGATCTCCGCCCAGCAAGCAAACCAGCCCAAATCGACACCAGATCCGCGTGCTCCTTGCTCTGATCTATCTCCTGGTGGGTTCAATGTCGCCTCCGCACCACAGGAGGTGGAGATCTCGTTGGGTACAGAAGCTAGCACTACTTCGTCAGAGGAGCCTGCCATGGCGGATTCAAGTCCACCCAGCATCAACATTGAAGACGAGAGGGAAGCTCAGATTTTGGAGGACCTGGCGCAAGACATCAGGCGCCTTCTCCAAGATCCATCTGCAGGTTTGGCAAGTGAGCTGCCCGAGGCTACTGTTCAAGCTACGAAGCTAGACCAAGATTCAGAGCTCAGGGAGTCAAAACTCATAGGCCGCGATGGAGATGCCCATGCGGGCGATTCGGGTAGCAATCAACCAGCACAGAAGACGCGGAAGCACTGCGACGCAGCCACAATCGGAACTACGCATTCAATTTCCAAGCTGAGCAACCAGAACGGCTCCAGGACTGAAGACCGGAGCAGCGCCCCTAGTCTCAATCGTCAGGATGGGCAAGTAGCCGATAGACTGCGGAGCAAGGGCAATATAGACAGCAATCAACAGCCACAGTCAGAGCGTGAGCCCTGCATCAATTCCGCAAATGGAACTTCGCCATCAAGCCTCAACGGCAGAAATCAAAAGAGATGCACCAAAGCAGAAAAAGCAAAGTGGGTGGTGGATTCCCCCAATTTTTCTGCCCCGCACAAGCCATGGAAGGAGAGCAAATACGGACAACACCAAGCAAGCAATAGAGAAGGGGCTTCTTCATGGAGGTCGCAGACCGAGTTCCAGAGCAGTGAGGACCTGGAAAACTGGACGGAAGTAAAGGGGCCGTACTGGTGGAGACGGGAACTGCAACATTCGAGCTCGTCGGGAGAAGCAAGCCAGCGGTCAGCGACACTTCGGGGAATCGAGAAATTCAAACAATATGCCCGTGGTAAATGCTTTAATTGTTTCTCTTCGGACCACGTTGTGCGTGAATGTAGATCACCAACCTGTTGTTGGCGTTGCAGTGGAAGAGGGCATCGGGCCAGCAGTTGCCCAAGCAAGACTCCGGAGCACCGTTTAAAACAGCCAGCACCAGCAAGCAAGCACTCAACCCTGCAATTCTCCTCTCCATCCCATTCTACCAGCAACCACAGCTCGGCCAGAGACGCCCGCCGCTCCTACTTGGAGGTGGCACGCGGCGACCCGGCACCGGCGGCGATGGCGGCGTACCCCGGCGACCCCAGGGCGCGTCCTGATGGCGAGCAGGTGTTCGTCTCCGCCGCGGGGGCCATCAAGAGGAGAAGGGATGCACTGATCGGCAGGGCGGCAGTGTGTTGGCTCCAAGGGAACAGCCACAACACATAGCCATACCATGTTAGCAATGCCCTCAGGTCCAAGCTTGGCCTGGGTTTCGAGGACTTCCAGGTAGTCAAACACTACCCAGAGCAGTATTTGGTCATCTTCTCTGAGGAACGTTTCAGGCAGAGGGCAACTCGGCAGCACAGCATTGAAGACGGTGGAAGGGTCTTCAACTTTGCAACTTGGAACGAGACTAGGGAAGCTGAGGATGCGCAGCTGGAGTTCCGCGTCAACATCCGCATTGAGGGCATCCCACCCCATGCCTGGGGGGAGGATGTGGCTGCTCTGATCCTGGGGCGGTCTTGCGCCATTCACTATGTGGAGGAGCATACTCGGCGCCGCGAGAGGACAAGGACGTATGATGTGTGGGCCTGGTGTGCAGACCCGAACAAGATACCAAAGAAGGTGTGGCTGACCATCACCCACCCTGATGCAGAACAACCGCCGGTGGAGGTGCAGGTCCATCGAGAGCCACCAATCGGGCCCAAGCATGCGCTGACGTACAAGGTCTTCCCCCACCTTGCAGTGGTCGAGGACTTGTCCTTCATCAATGGGGACGGCAGGCAAGGTGGCCCTCCAAACCGCAAGATGCGCAGGGACCTTCTCTGGAGGTATGGCGAGCCAGACTCCCTGGGTGAGGCCCAGGGATGCCACGGAGGAGACCGCGGGCGCCAAGAACACCGCAACCACAGAAGGAACGACAACCACGACGGCCGCGGCGGCAGCAATCACCGCCGACACAGAAGCGCGTCCGCCTGGGGCTGTGTCACTTGCTGCCGCAATGGCACTGCAGGCTACTACATCAGCAACTTCCGCGGACCAGCTCCGCACGGAGGAGGCTCCTACAGGTCAAGGCTTTGGGAGGAACCCAAGAGGTTCATGTACAAGAAGAAGATGGCACCTGCACCTGCACTGAATCCACCAAAAGCAAGTAATAAGAACACGAAGCATGTTTCCTTTGCTGAACCGCTTGTTTCGTTTTTCGGCGAAACCAATGAAGTTGCAAGTGAACCACCTCCCTTCCTAATTCTACCGGTTTCGTGCTCTATAAACCCAGCAAATATTTTTGACCCTATGCTTCACGAGTTCCTCATTCATGCTGAACAAGGTGGCCCAGTGAAGAAGGCAACAGTGACTGTTGACCAAGAGTTGTTAAAGGCGCGCAAGTCAGGGAACAACATGGTCCAGGACAAGGGGGCCGATGCCGGTGCTGACCCACTACGCGATCTGCTGGTGAGTTCCTTCTGCTCCAGATCAGTTGCAGTACAGGAAGACATCAATGTAGCCCCTAGTCCAGCTCCAATTAGTCCGATGAATACAACTACGTTTCTTCACATGTCACAATCACATGGCTTAGCATCTTCTTCATCTATAGAAGAGGGAAGTGACCCACATAATGTGATAGAGGGCCATGAATTTTTGGGGATTTAGATAACCCGATCAGCACAAATATTGGCCCAAATATTGTGTCCCTGCCAACTTTAGACAACATGACATCATCTAGACCTGAATATGCTGAAGCTACAAACATCCACTTGCAGAACCAAACTCCCATAGTTGAGGGGCACGTCCAACCAGAAATTGAAAATGGAAATGGAAATGGTTTGTTGGACAACAGTCCGGTTGACCGTTTTCTTGCCTCTATTTCTACAGAAGTAGCCCAGTCGTTACTTCCAGACCCGGCTCCTTTGAACACCCCACAGCCTCAGCTCAAATTTAAAAGCCAGAGAGCTGTTTCCACAGTCGCCAAGCGCAAGAGCGTTCGCCTTTCAGCTAAAGCACAATCCAGAATTGGAAAACACACTCTAGAAATAGCTCAGGACTTATTGGTCAAGAAATTGGGAGATCTTTCTCCAGTGCCTCAGGCCGCAAATATTCCTAATATTGATTCGTTCTCGCAGCACTTTGACCAGCCGCTAACCCAGAACACAATGGAGGCCCTCCAGGTTCTGGTGGAGCATGGAGCCAAGAAGATGAAGAAGGGGGCTGACCCCAAGAAGCAAGGACCAGCAACAAGCATGGAGGTGGCCTGAGGCGCCTCAGCCTCGGGATACAGTAGGGGGTGTTTTCCAAATGACACCACTTGCTGGCTGCAACACCTGGGCATCGGTGGTGTCCCAGGTTTTAATTGTCATTTTAGTTTGGGCCCTGCGAGGCTGTCAAGGGGCCTACGTGCCCATGTCATGCAGATCGTCAGAACCAACTAGGAACGTGGATGGGTCGATCATTGCAAGGATCATTCAGTGTATTGACCGACAAGGGAGACTACTGCCTGCTGGCTCTTTCGCCTGTGGCAAACCCTCTTTGGTTCTAATTCGGATAAGGTCCTAGCTTCTTGTTTTTTCGGCAACAATACTATATTGGCCTCGTTGAACAATCTCATCTTATCATTTCTGTGGTTATAGAACCCAAGTATTGCTGCGTAAAGATCATCTTTAATTATTTCCCAACATTTTTTGTAGAAAATCCCAATGAAGCCATCTGGACCCGGAGCTTTTTCTGGCGGCAGTTCTTTGATTATTTTGAGCAGCTCCTCTCTTGTGAAAGGTGTGTCTAAATCCTCGAGGTTGTGCGGTGAATAGCCCAGCTGCTCCCAATTAATTGCCCGTTGTCTTTGCATTCTACTACCGATAGCCTTGGAAAAGAACTCTAGAGCGATTTTAGTTTTATCCTGCTGCGTGACGGCAAGCCCCTCCTCACTTTGGATTGTGCTTATGTAACTTTTCTTTCGCCTAGCGTTAGCGTGTAGCTGAAAAAACCTAGTGTTTGAATCCCCTTTTCTAATCCAAGTGAGCCGGGAGTGTTGTCTTGCTCTTGCTTTTTGAATGGCAGCCAGGCCTAAAGATTTAACCTTCAGGTATTTCTTAAATTCCAACTCTTCTGTCGACAAAGTGCGCCTTTCTTGAGCTTTCTCTAATTCTAATAGTATCAAGTGAAGAATGGCGTCTCTTAGTTTCCAATCACTGAATTGTGTTCGCCTCCATATTTTAAGCGCTCTCGCTGTGCGTAGCAGTTTGACATGCATACGCAACATTGGGTCCTGAGAATCTACTGGTTGCTCCCACGCAGTCTGGACCGTTTGAATAAAACCCGGCATGTTTATCCAATGTGCCTCAAACGGAAGCCTCGGTAGAAGTCATACTCCGTATCTCCCTGAAGGAATAATGGGCAATGATCGGAACCCAGTGATGCTAAAGCCTGGAGGTCTGGTCTTGGGAAGATTTCCAACCAAACAGTTGATGCTAGGAAATGATCTATTTTCGTCATCGTCGGGTTTTGTTGGTCGTTGCACCATGTGAAACGCCTTCCTTTCAACTCCAGTGGCGCAAGCTGCAAATTGTCTATTGTATTCTTGAATCTGTTGAGCATCCGGATGTTTACCCTATCGTTGTTTTTATCTTCAGCTCTATAAATGAGGTTAAAGTCTCCTATGATGAGCCACGCTGCCCTCATGTGTTGCCTGAGGTCTGAAATTTCTTGCAAGAACGCGATCTTTTCTTGGTCAGCTTGCGGCCCATACACCCCAGTCAAGCACCACGTTATGTTCTCCTCTAGCATTGTGATCTCAGCAGACACCGAATGACTCGTCGTTTGCAAAGGAGACATGCGGAAGAAACGGTCAGACACTGCCATTAGGATCCCTCCCGCTGCCCCTATTGACGGAAGAAAGTTACAATTCCTAGCCAACTCAGGACCTACGGTTTCTACTAGGAGACTCTGAGTCCAGTTTTCAATCTTGGTTTCCTGCAGGCACACAATAGTCGCACTGGATGCGCTGATGAGATTGCGCACGCTTGCTCGCTTCACCCCATCATTGAGGCCTCTGACATTCCAGCATAAGATGGTGCAATTTTTCTGCGACATTAACCACCAATTGCAACTAGTGCGAGGTCCGAGTTCCTGACATACATAGACCGAAGGTAGCCTGGCCAGCAGGTCCCGAAAATCCGAATTAGAACCAAAGAGGGTTTGCCACAGGCGAAAGAGCCAGCAGGCAGTAGTCTCCCTTGTCGGTCAATACACTGAATGATCCTTGCAATGATCGACCCATCCACGTTCCTAGTTGGTTCTGACGATCTGCATGACATGGGCACGTAGGCCCCTTGACAGCCTCGCAGGGCCCAAACTAAAATGACAATTAAAACCTGGGACACCACCGATGCCCAGGTGTTGCAGCCAGCAAGTGGTGTCATTTGGAAAACACCCCCTACTGTATCCCGAGGCTGAGGCGCCTCAGGCCACCTCCATGCTTGTTGCTGGTCCTTGCTTCTTGGGGTCAGCCCCCTTCTTCATCTTCTTGGCTCCATGCTCCACCAGAACCTGGAGGGCCTCCATTGTGTTCTGGGTTAGCGGCTGGTCAAAGTGCTGCGAGAACGAATCAATATTAGGAATATTTGCGGCCTGAGGCACTGGAGAAAGATCTCCCAATTTCTTGACCAATAAGTCCTGAGCTATTTCTAGAGTGTGTTTTCCAATTCTGGATTGTGCTTTAGCTGAAAGGCGAACGCTCTTGCGCTTGGCGACTGTGGAAACAGCTCTCTGGCTTTTAAATTTGAGCTGAGGCTGTGGGGTGTTCAAAGGAGCCGGGTCTGGAAGTAACGACTGGGCTACTTCTGTAGAAATAGAGGCAAGAAAACGGTCAACCGGACTGTTGTCCAACAAACCATTTCCATTTCCATTTTCAATTTCTGGTTGGACGTGCCCCTCAACTATGGGAGTTTGGTTCTGCAAGTGGATGTTTGTAGCTTCAGCATATTCAGGTCTAGATGATGTCATGTTGTCTAAAGTTGGCAGGGACACAATATTTGGGCCAATATTTGTGCTGATCGGGTATCTAAATCCCCCAAAAATTCATGGCCCTCTATCACATTATGTGGGTCACTTCCCTCTTCTATAGATGAAGAAGATGCTAAGCCATGTGATTGTGACATGTGAAGAAACGTAGTTGTATTCATCGGACTAATTGGAGCTGGACTAGGGGCTACATTGATGTCTTCCTGTACTGCAACTGATCTGGAGCAGAAGGAACTCACCAGCAGATCGCGTAGTGGGTCAGCACCGGCATCGGCCCCCTTGTCCTGGACCATGTTGTTCCCTGACTTGCGCGCCTTTAACAACTCTTGGTCAACAGTCACTGTTGCCTTCTTCACTGGGCCACCTTGTTCAGCATGAATGAGGAACTCGTGAAGCATAGGGTCAAAAATATTTGCTGGGTTTATAGAGCACGAAACCGGTAGAATTAGGAAGGGAGGTGGTTCACTTGCAACTTCATTGGTTTCGCCGAAAAACGAAACAAGCGGTTCAGCAAAGGAAACATGCTTCGTGTTCTTATTACTTGCTTTTGGTGGATTCAGTGCAGGTGCAGGTGCCATCTTCTTCTTGTACATGAACCTCTTGGGTTCCTCCCAAAGCCTTGACCTGTAGGAGCCTCCTCCGTGCGGAGCTGGTCCGCGGAAGTTGCTGATGTAGTAGCCTGCAGTGCCATTGCGGCAGCAAGTGACACAGCCCCAGGCGGACGCGCTTCTGTGTCGGCGGTGATTGCTGCCGCCGCGGCCGTCGTGGTTGTCGTTCCTTCTGTGGTTGCGGTGTTCTTGGCGCCCGCGGTCTCCTCCGTGGCATCCCTGGGCCTCACCCAGGGAGTCTGGCTCGCCATACCTCCAGAGAAGGTCCCTGCGCATCTTGCGGTTTGGAGGGCCACCTTGCCTGCCGTCCCCATTGATGAAGGACAAGTCCTCGACCACTGCAAGGTGGGGGAAGACCTTGTACGTCAGCGCATGCTTGGGCCCGATTGGTGGCTCTCGATGGACCTGCACCTCCACCGGCGGTTGTTCTGCATCAGGGTGGGTGATGGTCAGCCACACCTTCTTTGGTATCTTGTTCGGGTCTGCACACCAGGCCCACACATCATACGTCCTTGTCCTCTCGCGGCGCCGAGTATGCTCCTCCACATAGTGAATGGCGCAAGACCGCCCCAGGATCAGAGCAGCCACATCCTCCCCCCAGGCATGGGGTGGGATGCCCTCAATGCGGATGTTGACGCGGAACTCCAGCTGCGCATCCTCAGCTTCCCTAGTCTCGTTCCAAGTTGCAAAGTTGAAGACCCTTCCACCGTCTTCAATGCTGTGCTGCCGAGTTGCCCTCTGCCTGAAACGTTCCTCAGAGAAGATGACCAAATACTGCTCTGGGTAGTGTTTGACTACCTGGAAGTCCTCGAAACCCAGGCCAAGCTTGGACCTGAGGGCATTGCTAACATGGTATGGCTCTGTGTTGTGGCTGTTCCCTTGGAGCCAACACACTGCCGCCCTGCCGATCAGTGCATCCCTTCTCCTCTTGATGGCCCCCGCGGCGGAGACGAACACCTGCTCGCCATCAGGACGCGCCCTGGGGTCGCCGGGGTACGCCGCCATCGCCGCCGGTGCCGGGTCGCCGCGTGCCACCTCCAAGTAGGAGCGGCGGGCGTCTCTGGCCGAGCTGTGGTTGCTGGTAGAATGGGATGGAGAGGAGAATTGCAGGGTTGAGTGCTTGCTTGCTGGTGCTGGCTGTTTTAAACGGTGCTCCGGAGTCTTGCTTGGGCAACTGCTGGCCCGATGCCCTCTTCCACTGCAACGCCAACAACAGGTTGGTGATCTACATTCACGCACAACGTGGTCCGAAGAGAAACAATTAAAGCATTTACCACGGGCATATTGTTTGAATTTCTCGATTCCCCGAAGTGTCGCTGACCGCTGGCTTGCTTCTCCCGACGAGCTCGAATGTTGCAGTTCCCGTCTCCACCAGTACGGCCCCTTTACTTCCGTCCAGTTTTCCAGGTCCTCACTGCTCTGGAACTCGGTCTGCGACCTCCATGAAGAAGCCCCTTCTCTATTGCTTGCTTGGTGTTGTCCGTATTTGCTCTCCTTCCATGGCTTGTGCGGGGCAGAAAAATTGGGGGAATCCACCACCCACTTTGCTTTTTCTGCTTTGGTGCATCTCTTTTGATTTCTGCCGTTGAGGCTTGATGGCGAAGTTCCATTTGCGGAATTGATGCAGGGCTCACGCTCTGACTGTGGCTGTTGATTGCTGTCTATATTGCCCTTGCTCCGCAGTCTATCGGCTACTTGCCCATCCTGACGATTGAGACTAGGGGCGCTGCTCCGGTCTTCAGTCCTGGAGCCGTTCTGGTTGCTCAGCTTGGAAATGGTTTGTTGGACAACAGTCCGGTTGACCGTTTTCTTGCCTCTATTTCTACAGAAGTAGCCCAGTCGTTACTTCCAGACCCGGCTCCTTTGAACACCCCACAGCCTCAGCTCAAATTTAAAAGCCAGAGAGCTGTTTCCACAGTCGCCAAGCGCAAGAGCGTTCGCCTTTCAGCTAAAGCACAATCCAGAATTGGAAAACACACTCTAGAAATAGCTCAGGACTTATTGGTCAAGAAATTGGGAGATCTTTCTCCAGTGCCTCAGGCCGCAAATATTCCTAATATTGATTCGTTCTCGCAGCACTTTGACCAGCCGCTAACCCAGAACACAATGGAGGCCCTCCAGGTTCTGGTGGAGCATGGAGCCAAGAAGATGAAGAAGGGGGCTGACCCCAAGAAGCAAGGACCAGCAACAAGCATGGAGGTGGCCTGAGGCGCCTCAGCCTCGGGATACAGTAGGGGGTGTTTTCCAAATGACACCACTTGCTGGCTGCAACACCTGGGCATCGGTGGTGTCCCAGGTTTTAATTGTCATTTTAGTTTGGGCCCTGCGAGGCTGTCAAGGGGCCTACGTGCCCATGTCATGCAGATCGTCAGAACCAACTAGGAACGTGGATGGGTCGATCATTGCAAGGATCATTCAGTGTATTGACCGACAAGGGAGACTACTGCCTGCTGGCTCTTTCGCCTGTGGCAAACCCTCTTTGGTTCTAATTCGGATTTTCGGGACCTGCTGGCCAGGCTACCTTCGGTCTATGTATGTCAGGAACTCGGACCTCGCACTAGTTGCAATTGGTGGTTAATGTCGCAGAAAAATTGCACCATCTTATGCTGGAATGTCAGAGGCCTCAATGATGGGGTGAAGCGAGCAAGCGTGCGCAATCTCATCAGCGCATCCAGTGCGACTATTGTGTGCCTGCAGGAAACCAAGATTGAAAACTGGACTCAGAGTCTCCTAGTAGAAACCGTAGGTCCTGAGTTGGCTAGGAATTGTAACTTTCTTCCGTCAATAGGGGCAGCGGGAGGGATCCTAATGGCAGTGTCTGACCGTTTTCTTCCGCATGTCTCCTTTGCAAACGACGAGTCATTCGGTGTCTGCTGAGATCACAATGCTAGAGGAGAACATAACGTGGTGCTTGACTGGGGTGTATGGGCCGCAAGCTGACCAAGAAAAGATCGCGTTCTTGCAAGAAATTTCAGACCTCAGGCAACACATGAGGGCAGCGTGGCTCATCATAGGAGACTTTAACCTCATTTATAGAGCTGAAGATAAAAACAACGATAGGGTAAACATCCGGATGCTCAACAGATTCAAGAATACAATAGACAATTTGCAGCTTGCGCCACTGGAGTTGAAAGGAAGGCGTTTCACATGGTGCAACGACCAACAAAACCCGACGATGACGAAAATAGATCATTTCCTAGCATCAACTGTTTGGTTGGAAATCTTCCCAAGACCAGACCTCCAGGCTTTAGCATCACTGGGTTCCGATCATTGCCCATTATTCCTTCAGGGAGATACGGAGTATGACTTCTACCGAGGCTTCCGTTTTGAGGCACATTGGATAAACATGCCGGGTTTTATTCAAACGGTCCAGACTGCGTGGGAGCAACCAGTAGATTCTCAGGACCCAATGTTGCGTATGCATGTCAAACTGCTACGCACAGCGAGAGCGCTTAAAATATGGAGGCGAACACAATTCAGTGATTGGAAACTAAGAGACGCCATTCTTCACTTGATACTATTAGAATTAGAGAAAGCTCAAGAAAGGCGCACTTTGTCGACAGAAGAGTTGGAATTTAAGAAATACCTGAAGGTTAAATCTTTAGGCCTGGCTGCCATTCAAAAAGCAAGAGCAAGACAACACTCCCGGCTCACTTGGATTAGAAAAGGGGATTCAAACACTAGGTTTTTTCAGCTACACGCTAACGCTAGGCGAAAGAAAAGTTACATAAGCACAATCCAAAGTGAGGAGGGGCTTGCCGTCACGCAGCAGGATAAAACTAAAATCGCTCTAGAGTTCTTTTCCAAGGCTATCGGTAGTAGAATGCAAAGACAACGGGCAATTAATTGGGAGCAGCTGGGCTATTCACCGCACAACCTCGAGGATTTAGACACACCTTTCACAAGAGAGGAGCTGCTCAAAATAATCAAAGAACTGCCGCCAGAAAAAGCTCCGGGTCCAGATGGCTTCATTGGGATTTTCTACAAAAAATGTTGGGAAATAATTAAAGATGATCTTTACGCAGCAATACTTGGGTTCTATAACCACAGAAATGATAAGATGAGATTGTTCAACGAGGCCAATATAGTATTGTTGCCGAAAAAACAAGAAGCTAGGACCTTATCCGAATACAGACCCATAAGCCTCATCAACAACATGGTTAAGATCATCACTAAGTTGTTGGCGAATAGATTAGCACCACACCTGAATAAATTGGTGTCACATGCTCAAAATGCATTCATCAAGAAGAGGTGTATTCATGACAATTTCATTTATGTGCAAAGGGTCATCCAACTCCTACACAAGAACAAAAAGCCAGCACTATTTATCAAGTTGGACATTTCAAAAGCGTTTGACTCAATAGAATGGCCCTATCTCCTTGAGGTGCTTAAAGCACTCGGTTTCAGCATGAAGTGGCGTGATTGGATATCAGCCATTCTGGGCACCTCATCATCAAAAATTCTCATCAATGGCAAACCGACTCAGAATATTCCTCATGCGAGAGGTCTCAGGCAGGGCGACCCATTATCACCATAGACCCGCTACATGAAAACGAAACGTAGAAAGATCTACTGCAAGATTGCCGTATTATGCCTTAGAGCTGTCGCCAAAGAAAATTGATTGATATCATCTTTGCATAACATCGCGACTTGTCTTGGGCTTGAACTTCTTTGTTGGAAAGTTCGCCTATTTCTCTCTTTCCAGATATTCCACCAAAAGTAGATTATGATCCCATCAAAGCGTCTTCTCTGACTTTTGTCAACTTTTCTTCTGCATCTTCTCCAGTAATTATGGATTGAGCCACTTGTGTTTATAGAGCTGAGGTCTGTTAACCCAAACCACACCTTGATCAACTCCCAAACTTCCTTAGCGAAAGGGCAATCTTTGCACAGGTGTGTTGGCGTCTCTTGATCATTTGCACAGAGTTTACATATAGGGTCATCCGTCCATCCTCGCTTCATCAAGTTGTTTGCGGTCAAGATTTTTTTGTGTATTAGTGTCCATGCAAAAAATCTACATTTCGGTTCCGTTCTTGCCTTCCATATTGGCATAATTTTGAGTTTGGAAAAGGTCCCCTGGAACTGAATTTTATAGGCGCTTTTTGTGGTGTACTCTCCATTTTCTGTCCAGCGCCATCGTATATCATCTTCCACATTGTCGATCAGCTGCGTATCCTTGATGGCCTCCCATAGGTTGACAAACTCAGAAACCTCTTCATGTGAACTCGGAGGGTATATGTGGTCTATCCATATGTTGTTTTCTAGAGCCTTTTGCACTGAAATCTTCTTCCTGCGTGTCTTATGAAACAAACTAGGCGCGATTGTTTTTGCTGCAGCTCCGTTTATCCACGAGGAGGTCCAGAACAAAGCTGTTTTTCCATTGCCAATGGTTACTATAGTTGATGCATTAAAAAGCTCATGATCGGTCTTGTCACATGGGACTTCCAGGTCTGTCCATGCTCTTTCCTTTTGTTTCCACTTGAACCACAGCCATCTCAGTCGCAAAGCTCTTGTGAATCTCTCTAAATCCATGATACCAATTCCTCCCTTTTCCTTTGGGAGGCAGGTGGTGGGCCAGTTAATCAATGAATGTCCTCCGGTAACGTTCTCTGGGGTTTCACCGCGCCAAAGGAAACTACGACGTAATCTGTCGATCCTCTTGAGCACCCCTTTCTGCGCTTGAAAAACTGTGAAATGATATATTGGGATGGAAGAAAGCACCGTTTTTACTAATGTTTCCCTTCCAGAAGTTGACAGGAGCTTTCCTTTCCAACCCGGCAGCCTGGCACCAATTTTATCTACTAAAGGCTGCAATTCGATTTTCCTTAGTTTGCTTGTATGAAGTGGCAGCCCTAGGTATTTTCCTGGAAAAGTTCCAATTTTCCCCGGGAAATTCTGGATGAGTGCCGGGATCGAGTCGGGCTCCACTCTTATCGGAAAAATCTCTGTCTTCTCCATGTTGATTTTTAGCCCCGAGCATTCTCCAAAGAACTTTAGGATTTTTTGAAAATTCCTCAACTCTGTAGCTGTCGGGTTTGCAAATATGGCAGCATCATCCGCATACAAAGAGCATCTCAAATTTGCAGCCTTGGGCAATACCGGATATAGAATGTTCTGCCGTGCCGCATGCTCGATGATACGTTGTAGCGGGTCTATGGTGATAATGGGTCGCCCTGCCTGAGACCTCTCGCATGAGGAATATTCTGAGTCGGTTTGCCATTGATGAGAATTTTTGATGATGAGGTGCCCAGAATGGCTGATATCCAATCACGCCACTTCATGCTGAAACCGAGTGCTTTAAGCACCTCAAGGAGATAGGGCCATTCTATTGAGTCAAACGCTTTTGAAATGTCCAACTTGATAAATAGTGCTGGCTTTTTGTTCTTGTGTAGGAGTTGGATGACCCTTTGCACATAAATGAAATTGTCATGAATACACCTCTTCTTGATGAATGCATTTTGAGCATGTGACACCAATTTATTCAGGTGTGGTGCTAATCTATTCGCCAACAACTTAGTGATGATCTTAACCATGTTGTTGATGAGGCTTATGGGTCTGTATTCGGATAAGGTCCTAGCTTCTTGTTTTTTCGGCAACAATACTATATTGGCCTCGTTGAACAATCTCATCTTATCATTTCTGTGGTTATAGAACCCAAGTATTGCTGCGTAAAGATCATCTTTAATTATTTCCCAACATTTTTTGTAGAAAATCCCAATGAAGCCATCTGGACCCGGAGCTTTTTCTGGCGGCAGTTCTTTGATTATTTTGAGCAGCTCCTCTCTTGTGAAAGGTGTGTCTAAATCCTCGAGGTTGTGCGGTGAATAGCCCAGCTGCTCCCAATTAATTGCCCGTTGTCTTTGCATTCTACTACCGATAGCCTTGGAAAAGAACTCTAGAGCGATTTTAGTTTTATCCTGCTGCGTGACGGCAAGCCCCTCCTCACTTTGGATTGTGCTTATGTAACTTTTCTTTCGCCTAGCGTTAGCGTGTAGCTGAAAAAACCTAGTGTTTGAATCCCCTTTTCTAATCCAAGTGAGCCGGGAGTGTTGTCTTGCTCTTGCTTTTTGAATGGCAGCCAGGCCTAAAGATTTAACCTTCAGGTATTTCTTAAATTCCAACTCTTCTGTCGACAAAGTGCGCCTTTCTTGAGCTTTCTCTAATTCTAATAGTATCAAGTGAAGAATGGCGTCTCTTAGTTTCCAATCACTGAATTGTGTTCGCCTCCATATTTTAAGCGCTCTCGCTGTGCGTAGCAGTTTGACATGCATACGCAACATTGGGTCCTGAGAATCTACTGGTTGCTCCCACGCAGTCTGGACCGTTTGAATAAAACCCGGCATGTTTATCCAATGTGCCTCAAAACGGAAGCCTCGGTAGAAGTCATACTCCGTATCTCCCTGAAGGAATAATGGGCAATGATCGGAACCCAGTGATGCTAAAGCCTGGAGGTCTGGTCTTGGGAAGATTTCCAACCAAACAGTTGATGCTAGGAAATGATCTATTTTCGTCATCGTCGGGTTTTGTTGGTCGTTGCACCATGTGAAACGCCTTCCTTTCAACTCCAGTGGCGCAAGCTGCAAATTGTCTATTGTATTCTTGAATCTGTTGAGCATCCGGATGTTTACCCTATCGTTGTTTTTATCTTCAGCTCTATAAATGAGGTTAAAGTCTCCTATGATGAGCCACGCTGCCCTCATGTGTTGCCTGAGGTCTGAAATTTCTTGCAAGAACGCGATCTTTTCTTGGTCAGCTTGCGGCACTGGAGTTGAAAGGAAGGCGTTTCACATGGTGCAACGACCAACAAAACCCGACGATGACGAAAATAGATCATTTCCTAGCATCAACTGTTTGGTTGGAAATCTTCCCAAGACCAGACCTCCAGGCTTTAGCATCACTGGGTTCCGATCATTGCCCATTATTCCTTCAGGGAGATACGGAGTATGACTTCTACCGAGGCTTCCGTTTTGAGGCACATTGGATAAACATGCCGGGTTTTATTCAAACGGTCCAGACTGCGTGGGAGCAACCAGTAGATTCTCAGGACCCAATGTTGCGTATGCATGTCAAACTGCTACGCACAGCGAGAGCGCTTAAAATATGGAGGCGAACACAATTCAGTGATTGGAAACTAAGAGACGCCATTCTTCACTTGATACTATTAGAATTAGAGAAAGCTCAAGAAAGGCGCACTTTGTCGACAGAAGAGTTGGAATTTAAGAAATACCTGAAGGTTAAATCTTTAGGCCTGGCTGCCATTCAAAAAGCAAGAGCAAGACAACACTCCCGGCTCACTTGGATTAGAAAAGGGGATTCAAACACTAGGTTTTTTCAGCTACACGCTAACGCTAGGCGAAAGAAAAGTTACATAAGCACAATCCAAAGTGAGGAGGGGCTTGCCGTCACGCAGCAGGATAAAACTAAAATCGCTCTAGAGTTCTTTTCCAAGGCTATCGGTAGTAGAATGCAAAGACAACGGGCAATTAATTGGGAGCAGCTGGGCTATTCACCGCACAACCTCGAGGATTTAGACACACCTTTCACAAGAGAGGAGCTGCTCAAAATAATCAAAGAACTGCCGCCAGAAAAAGCTCCGGGTCCAGATGGCTTCATTGGGATTTTCTACAAAAAATGTTGGGAAATAATTAAAGATGATCTTTACGCAGCAATACTTGGGTTCTATAACCACAGAAATGATAAGATGAGATTGTTCAACGAGGCCAATATAGTATTGTTGCCGAAAAAACAAGAAGCTAGGACCTTATCCGAATACAGACCCATAAGCCTCATCAACAACATGGTTAAGATCATCACTAAGTTGTTGGCGAATAGATTAGCACCACACCTGAATAAATTGGTGTCACATGCTCAAAATGCATTCATCAAGAAGAGGTGTATTCATGACAATTTCATTTATGTGCAAAGGGTCATCCAACTCCTACACAAGAACAAAAAGCCAGCACTATTTATCAAGTTGGACATTTCAAAAGCGTTTGACTCAATAGAATGGCCCTATCTCCTTGAGGTGCTTAAAGCACTCGGTTTCAGCATGAAGTGGCGTGATTGGATATCAGCCATTCTGGGCACCTCATCATCAAAAATTCTCATCAATGGCAAACCGACTCAGAATATTCCTCATGCGAGAGGTCTCAGGCAGGGCGACCCATTATCACCATAGACCCGCTACAACGTATCATCGAGCATGCGGCACGGCAGAACATTCTATATCCGGTATTGCCCAAGGCTGCAAATTTGAGATGCTCTTTGTATGCGGATGATGCTGCCATATTTGCAAACCCGACAGCTACAGAGTTGAGGAATTTTCAAAAAATCCTAAAGTTCTTTGGAGAATGCTCGGGGCTAAAAATCAACATGGAGAAGACAGAGATTTTTCCGATAAGAGTGGAGCCCGACTCGATCCCGGCACTCATCCAGAATTTCCCGGGGAAAATTGGAACTTTTCCAGGAAAATACCTAGGGCTGCCACTTCATACAAGCAAACTAAGGAAAATCGAATTGCAGCCTTTAGTAGATAAAATTGGTGCCAGGCTGCCGGGTTGGAAAGGAAAGCTCCTGTCAACTTCTGGAAGGGAAACATTAGTAAAAACGGTGCTTTCTTCCATCCCAATATATCATTTCACAGTTTTTCAAGCGCAGAAAGGGGTGCTCAAGAGGATCGACAGATTACGTCGTAGTTTCCTTTGGCGCGGTGAAACCCCAGAGAACGTTACCGGAGGACATTCATTGATTAACTGGCCCACCACCTGCCTCCCAAAGGAAAAGGGAGGAATTGGTATCATGGATTTAGAGAGATTCACAAGAGCTTTGCGACTGAGATGGCTGTGGTTCAAGTGGAAACAAAAGGAAAGAGCATGGACAGACCTGGAAGTCCCATGTGACAAGACCGATCATGAGCTTTTTAATGCATCAACTATAGTAACCATTGGCAATGGAAAAACAGCTTTGTTCTGGACCTCCTCGTGGATAAACGGAGCTGCAGCAAAAACAATCGCGCCTAGTTTGTTTCATAAGACACGCAGGAAGAAGATTTCAGTGCAAAAGGCTCTAGAAAACAACATATGGATAGACCACATATACCCTCCGAGTTCACATGAAGAGGTTTCTGAGTTTGTCAACCTATGGGAGGCCATCAAGGATACGCAGCTGATCGACAATGTGGAAGATGATATACGATGGCGCTGGACAGAAAATGGAGAGTACACCACAAAAAGCGCCTATAAAATTCAGTTCCAGGGGACCTTTTCCAAACTCAAAATTATGCCAATATGGAAGGCAAGAACGGAACCGAAATGTAGATTTTTTGCATGGACACTAATACACAAAAAAATCTTGACCGCAAACAACTTGATGAAGCGAGGATGGACGGATGACCCTATATGTAAACTCTGTGCAAATGATCAAGAGACGCCAACACACCTGTGCAAAGATTGCCCTTTCGCTAAGGAAGTTTGGGAGTTGATCAAGGTGTGGTTTGGGTTAACAGACCTCAGCTCTATAAACACAAGTGGCTCAATCCATAATTACTGGAGAAGATGCAGAAGAAAAGTTGACAAAAGTCAGAGAAGACGCTTTGATGGGATCATAATCTACTTTTGGTGGAATATCTGGAAAGAGAGAAATAGGCGAACTTTCCAACAAAGAAGTTCAAGCCCAAGACAAGTCGCGATGTTATGCAAAGATGATATCAATCAATTTTCTTTGGCGACAGCTCTAAGGCATAATACGGCAATCTTGCAGTAGATCTTTCTACGTTTCGTTTTCATGTAGCGGGTCTATGGTGATAATGGGTCGCCCTGCCTGAGACCTCTCGCATGAGGAATATTCTGAGTCGGTTTGCCATTGATGAGAATTTTTGATGATGAGGTGCCCAGAATGGCTGATATCCAATCACGCCACTTCATGCTGAAACCGAGTGCTTTAAGCACCTCAAGGAGATAGGGCCATTCTATTGAGTCAAACGCTTTTGAAATGTCCAACTTGATAAATAGTGCTGGCTTTTTGTTCTTGTGTAGGAGTTGGATGACCCTTTGCACATAAATGAAATTGTCATGAATACACCTCTTCTTGATGAATGCATTTTGAGCATGTGACACCAATTTATTCAGGTGTGGTGCTAATCTATTCGCCAACAACTTAGTGATGATCTTAACCATGTTGTTGATGAGGCTTATGGGTCTGTATTCGGATAAGGTCCTAGCTTCTTGTTTTTTCGGCAACAATACTATATTGGCCTCGTTGAACAATCTCATCTTATCATTTCTGTGGTTATAGAACCCAAGTATTGCTGCGTAAAGATCATCTTTAATTATTTCCCAACATTTTTTGTAGAAAATCCCAATGAAGCCATCTGGACCCGGAGCTTTTTCTGGCGGCAGTTCTTTGATTATTTTGAGCAGCTCCTCTCTTGTGAAAGGTGTGTCTAAATCCTCGAGGTTGTGCGGTGAATAGCCCAGCTGCTCCCAATTAATTGCCCGTTGTCTTTGCATTCTACTACCGATAGCCTTGGAAAAGAACTCTAGAGCGATTTTAGTTTTATCCTGCTGCGTGACGGCAAGCCCCTCCTCACTTTGGATTGTGCTTATGTAACTTTTCTTTCGCCTAGCGTTAGCGTGTAGCTGAAAAAACCTAGTGTTTGAATCCCCTTTTCTAATCCAAGTGAGCCGGGAGTGTTGTCTTGCTCTTGCTTTTTGAATGGCAGCCAGGCCTAAAGATTTAACCTTCAGGTATTTCTTAAATTCCAACTCTTCTGTCGACAAAGTGCGCCTTTCTTGAGCTTTCTCTAATTCTAATAGTATCAAGTGAAGAATGGCGTCTCTTAGTTTCCAATCACTGAATTGTGTTCGCCTCCATATTTTAAGCGCTCTCGCTGTGCGTAGCAGTTTGACATGCATACGCAACATTGGGTCCTGAGAATCTACTGGTTGCTCCCACGCAGTCTGGACCGTTTGAATAAAACCCGGCATGTTTATCCAATGTGCCTCAAAACGGAAGCCTCGGTAGAAGTCATACTCCGTATCTCCCTGAAGGAATAATGGGCAATGATCGGAACCCAGTGATGCTAAAGCCTGGAGGTCTGGTCTTGGGAAGATTTCCAACCAAACAGTTGATGCTAGGAAATGATCTATTTTCGTCATCGTCGGGTTTTGTTGGTCGTTGCACCATGTGAAACGCCTTCCTTTCAACTCCAGTGGCGCAAGCTGCAAATTGTCTATTGTATTCTTGAATCTGTTGAGCATCCGGATGTTTACCCTATCGTTGTTTTTATCTTCAGCTCTATAAATGAGGTTAAAGTCTCCTATGATGAGCCACGCTGCCCTCATGTGTTGCCTGAGGTCTGAAATTTCTTGCAAGAACGCGATCTTTTCTTGGTCAGCTTGCGGCCCATACACCCCAGTCAAGCACCACGTTATGTTCTCCTCTAGCATTGTGATCTCAGCAGACACCGAATGACTCGTCGTTTGCAAAGGAGACTTTAACCTCATTTATAGAGCTGAAGATAAAAACAACGATAGGGTAAACATCCGGATGCTCAACAGATTCAAGAATACAATAGACAATTTGCAGCTTGCGCCACTGGAGTTGAAAGGAAGGCGTTTCACATGGTGCAACGACCAACAAAACCCGACGATGACGAAAATAGATCATTTCCTAGCATCAACTGTTTGGTTGGAAATCTTCCCAAGACCAGACCTCCAGGCTTTAGCATCACTGGGTTCCGATCATTGCCCATTATTCCTTCAGGGAGATACGGAGTATGACTTCTACCGAGGCTTCCGTTTTGAGGCACATTGGATAAACATGCCGGGTTTTATTCAAACGGTCCAGACTGCGTGGGAGCAACCAGTAGATTCTCAGGACCCAATGTTGCGTATGCATGTCAAACTGCTACGCACAGCGAGAGCGCTTAAAATATGGAGGCGAACACAATTCAGTGATTGGAAACTAAGAGACGCCATTCTTCACTTGATACTATTAGAATTAGAGAAAGCTCAAGAAAGGCGCACTTTGTCGACAGAAGAGTTGGAATTTAAGAAATACCTGAAGGTTAAATCTTTAGGCCTGGCTGCCATTCAAAAAGCAAGAGCAAGACAACACTCCCGGCTCACTTGGATTAGAAAAGGGGATTCAAACACTAGGTTTTTTCAGCTACACGCTAACGCTAGGCGAAAGAAAAGTTACATAAGCACAATCCAAAGTGAGGAGGGGCTTGCCGTCACGCAGCAGGATAAAACTAAAATCGCTCTAGAGTTCTTTTCCAAGGCTATCGGTAGTAGAATGCAAAGACAACGGGCAATTAATTGGGAGCAGCTGGGCTATTCACCGCACAACCTCGAGGATTTAGACACACCTTTCACAAGAGAGGAGCTGCTCAAAATAATCAAAGAACTGCCGCCAGAAAAAGCTCCGGGTCCAGATGGCTTCATTGGGATTTTCTACAAAAAATGTTGGGAAATAATTAAAGATGATCTTTACGCAGCAATACTTGGGTTCTATAACCACAGAAATGATAAGATGAGATTGTTCAACGAGGCCAATATAGTATTGTTGCCGAAAAAACAAGAAGCTAGGACCTTATCCGAATACAGACCCATAAGCCTCATCAACAACATGGTTAAGATCATCACTAAGTTGTTGGCGAATAGATTAGCACCACACCTGAATAAATTGGTGTCACATGCTCAAAATGCATTCATCAAGAAGAGGTGTATTCATGACAATTTCATTTATGTGCAAAGGGTCATCCAACTCCTACACAAGAACAAAAAGCCAGCACTATTTATCAAGTTGGACATTTCAAAAGCGTTTGACTCAATAGAATGGCCCTATCTCCTTGAGGTGCTTAAAGCACTCGGTTTCAGCATGAAGTGGCGTGATTGGATATCAGCCATTCTGGGCACCTCATCATCAAAAATTCTCATCAATGGCAAACCGACTCAGAATATTCCTCATGCGAGAGGTCTCAGGC
>JAHUYU010000168.1:0-28990 GCA_030439765.1 Tripidium arundinaceum
CTGTCAAGCCTTTGTAATCCAACACGTTCGGATTGGTGTTCGTCGAGCTTTAGGCAGCCTTCTCCCAACTATGCTTCTCACCCCCCTCGAGAGTCAGAAAGGTACTGCTACTCCAAAGTGTTATTGTGTGATTGCTATATCTACCCATGCTTTAGTTATACCTTCTTGTCTAAACTAGAATAGAACCAAAGTAATAGAGAAGATAAATATATTAAAGCATAAGTCTTGCAAAGGTAAGATACAGAGATATAGTAGACCTCCAAGCCTTCAAGATTCGGAACGAAGTCTCTCAACCCTAACTCTCAAGTTACTAATCTACTACATTGGAGAGTCTAGTCCTAATCTCCCTGGTGTGTTGATCTCCATGAGAGTATGATCCTCAATGGGACGCCTCTCAAATGGATCCCAACTGAAAATATGAATTAGAGTTTCTGGGATTTCCTCTAGGGAGGGGGGGGTAGGGACTGCTTATATAGGCCGGAGCATCAATTCTAGACCCTCGGATCAAACTGACCTTGATCAACGGCGTTGATGGACTCTCAAAGGCGGTGAGGAACCGATGTAGCAAGAAGGGGCTGACCCGTGGGTCCCACAGGCTGGTCAGCCCCCCTTGTCAGCCTCTCGCGGTCATCTTCGGTGGAGAGTCCTCTGGTGTCTTCTAGAATCTTACAAAGTTGTTTACGCGGCAGAATTCCTTGATTCCATTTGACGAATAGGTACTCCTTGACGGTTTTCTGGATAAACCCTGCTGAAAACACAGATTCACCAAAACTTGTTGAACTTGTTAGTTTAAACACCTAGACTCATATTGTTTATTATTTTATGCCTATATCCAAGTGATTTTGACGGTTTAAAATGATCGTTATCTACCGTCAACATAGGTGAGGGTGCGGTAGAACAAGGAGCAGCGGAGGCGCGGGCTCTCGCCATTGGATGAGGATGAGGATGAGGAAGACGACGAGGAGGATGATGAGCTACAGGTTCTTCAGGGTGTCCCCGACGTATTCTTGGAGGCCAACACTGGGGCCGGGTCGAGTGGTGCCCGGAACGTGGCTAGTGCCACGGAGGAGGAGCACACTGCTCGGAAGCGCATGGCCCCGTCCCCGCCGAGGGTGTGATCCCAAAGCGCTCTCGTGCCGACGACAGCAGCGAGCGGGGCTCCTTGTCCCCGACCCCTGTGGGCCATGCCGTGGAGGGGCGCGGGGGCACCTGACTGGAGCGGCCATGCTGCGGGCGGTATCGCTCAGATGGGTGGCGAAGCTGACCTCCTTGCTGCTGAGGCACTTCGAGTACAGGGTCAAGCCGTGACGGGCTCTGACGCCCTACCACCGCCTCAACCGGCCCCCCTCCACCGTCTGCGGAGCGCCTTTCGCCCGAGGAGCTGGCGCCACTGCAGGGTTTGTCATCCCTTTCGCGGGACTCGGGGGCATGGGTTGAGGTCGATCCCTCAGCGCGGCGTGACGCTGGGGTCGAGATGCAGGGGAGTGTCGACCCACGGCTGCCCCAGGTCAGTGTAGGAGCTGAAGGTCGTGTCCTAGGCATGGGGTCCTCATGCTTGGGGCCTGTACCTCGGGCCAAGGGCCCCGGTGTTATGGGGGCGCGCCACTCGGAAGGGAGTGGCTCCCGCGTGGAAGGGGAGGTCACCGCGCCGGGGTCCGCTACGGGGTCGATGTCGATCGAGGCGGTGCCCATTGCTGTCCCGTTGGGGGCGCACCCAGCGAGGCGCACCATCCTTCTTCTGTTGGGGCATTCTAACATGTATGCTCTTCTTTTTCGCTTTTTCTACCGTTGGGGTTGACGGTGGTTGACGGCATTGAGCACCCTTCTCATCGTTTTTTATCTCAGGGTGTTCATCCCCGGGGTCACCGCTCAGCCGGCGACAGTGGGCTTCGTGCGCCCACCGGTATGGCTGGGGCCGTCTGCAGATGGCGGCGCGGCCGTGGTGATGGTGGCTCAGGTGTTGCCCCTTGCAAGCTTGCTATCCCCCCATGTGGACAGTTCCCGCGTGGCGGAAGGACGGGCTCAAGCCGAGGTGACTGCGAACGCAGCCGAAAGGGAGGCCCTTGATGCGAGTGCACTTGGGGCGGCCATTGCGACAGCGGCTGCGGACGTGGGCACGGCGCCCGCCGTCGACCCAGCGCCCGGGGCGGCAAACCCAGGGACTACAACGACGTCGGCGCTTGTCCCAGTCGGGGGGCAGCTCGCGCCGGGCGGAGAGGAGCGCTTCGTCTTGCTGCACCCTGAGGACCATCGCAAGGCTCTGTTCGCCTGGACGACGCGGCCTAGGGGGCCGTGTGGGCCGGCGCCTCGAAGCACAATGAGGATGTCCTGGCAGACCTGTTGAAGCTCCGTGACACACTTACTGCGGCCGCGGAGCTAACCTCGGGCGCCCTACTTACAATGGCCGGTGATGTGCTCCTGAGTAGGCCGGTGAGTGAATCGTCTTACCATCTTCGATTTTGCCCTGTCTTGCTGCTTTTAGTGTCTGAGTGCATCCCTCTCACCTCAGGCGCTGATGGAGACCTCGATGAAGAAGTCTAGGTTCCTGCGCCTGGCCTACCAGGCACAGGTGGAGAGGGATGCAGACCACTATCGCTGCTATGAAGCAGAGGCGGAGGCCCGGCGACTGTGTGAGGAGCTGGAGGCTTCCCGGAGGGCCGGAGAAGAGTTGCGCGAGGCTCTACTCCACGCCTCCTAGACAGTCGAGTCCATGCAGAAGCAGTCCACATAGCGCGAGGTGCTGGCACAGTCACAGGTCGCCGCGCTGATGTCTAAGGCGACCGAGCTCAAGGCGGCGATGGCCGCCCAGGAGGAAGAGCGTAATGCGGAAGTTGCCGCTTGGAACGAGGCCGAGCAGGGTCGCCAGTGTCTCGAGGCCGAGTGCTGAGATCTCCGTGCTGTTTGCGCAGGTGGGTTGCGGCCCGCTGAGGCCTTGCCTTCACTTGGTGGCTTCGCTGTCTAACGCCTCGTGGTTTTTTGTAGATCTACGCGCAAAGGCGATCTCGGATTAGGACGAGAAGGTGGCGGTGGGCCAGAAGGCGCGGGAAGTGGTCGACAAGCTGTCGATCATGACCACCTTCGCACGGGCGCTCTGTGACCATGTGCTCGGTGGTGGTCGGGGGTGACGTCCAGACGGCCGCCCGACTCGACAAGGCCCGGCTTCGGGTGGACCCCTTGATAGCCGAGGGAGTCTACTTCGAAGCACTCGCTGCCTTGACGTTGGTCGGTGCACACTACAAAGGCATCAACTTCAGGGCTGTGGGGCAGGGATATCCCCGAACCGGTTCACCGTTGCATCGAGCGCCCAGGCCCTTGCCGACCAGGTTTCGCCCGCTAGAGTGCGCATTCAGCACCTCGCCCCCAAAGAGTAGAGATTGTCAGTTTAGTGTTTTGTTAAAGTTTATACTGAACATTTTTGCAGCAAACAAGTGGTACGGGTGCATCCTATGTTCTGGACTTGAGGTTTAGTTAAGTTTGCCTTTTTTCCTGCTCTGTTTCTCTTACTTTTGCGCGTAGGTGCATGACTCTGCCCGGGGACCAGCCCGCAAGGCTCAGTCTTGTGCGACCTAATGGCGCAGCCAAGAGGTCAAGGGGTGGGTCGCTTGTCTCCCTGTGACGTGAAACGAGGGCGAGGCATGACTTTGGAAGAATCGTCAAATCATTTTTCCCCATTGCTTGAACCAAAGTAGCGTTCTGTTCCCCCTTGGACTTGTGTGCGGATTCGCGACCTTGCCAGTCTTGCGCAACCCATTGGCGTGATCAAGAGGTCGGGGGTCGAGTTGCTTGCTTTTATAATGCGAGAAGGGGGGTGAGGCGAAGATGATTTCTTAGTTTGTACTGTATGTGCCTATGTGAGTAGCCCCCGCGAGTGAGCCGCGCCGACTGCTAGTGCGAGTCAGCACGGGTTACTTGGGTAGTGACGATGTTCAGGACATGTTGAAAAATTGAACTTTGAGCCATTTCTAGAAATTTTGACTAAGAATTTCGACATTCATGGGTAGATTTACAAATAGACTTGCGCATATTTACATGAGTGAACTAGGGGTAGAATATACGTAGCTGTTCGATGTTCCAGGCGTTGGTCAAGATCCTGCTGTCGCGGTCCTTCAGGCGGTAAGCCCCCGAGCGTATGACTTTGGCGATGGTGAATGGTCCTTCCTAGGGTGGTGAGAGCTTGTGCGCGTCCTTGGCAGCTTGGACCCGTCGTAGGACTAGGTCCCCAACCTAAAACGCTCGACCTTGGACGCTCCTGCTGTGGTAGCATCGTAGGGTCTACTGGTACTTGGCGGACCGGAGGAGCGCCACGTCGCGTGCCTCATCGAGCTGGTCGAGCGTGTCTTGGCGGTCCTTCTCTGCCTTGGCCTCGTCATATGCCTAGACCCGCGGCGCGCTGTAGTCAAGGTCGGTCGGGAGCACGGCCTCCGCGCCGTATACCATGAAGAATGGGGTGAAGCCTGTGGATCGTTTGGGAGTTGTCCTCAGGCCCCAAAGTACGGCGGGGACCTCTGCGGCCCATCGCCTTGCAAATTTGTTTAATCTATCGAAGATGCGTGGTTTGAGACCCTGAAGAATCAAGGCATTGGCCTGCTCTACTTGGCCGTTGGTTCGCAGGTGAGCCATGGAGGCCCAGTCGACCTAGATGCCATAGTCATTGTTGGTATTTCTTATGTCTATTAGATAATTCTGCAAGCGCACAAAAGATACTGATGTAGCACTTCACCTAGGAGTATTCCAAGGTTATCGAACTCAGGGAACGTGTGTGTTTAACTAAATCTATCTTAACGAGGGGTAGCAACAAGGCTAAGGATAAATAAGAGCATAGAGAGGACTACTAAGGTTCTCTTTCTCTAACTTGGGTAAACTTGTGTTGTCTATTGTTCACCTGGGGACATCACTAATGAAGAGCAAGAATAGAGCTTGACTACAACCGTCGCAACCGGGTCCTGCTTGGCCTATAGACGGGAGGTGGACTACAAAGGACTCAACAGGGATGTCACCCATGCGATCTACCACATGATCCGGAATATAGGGTGCATCCACGAGTAGCCGAAAGTCTAAGCACCACACTTATACTAACGATTACCACTGTAACCCAAGAGCTACAAGGATTAAAGCACTCAAAAGAGTTGTGATCCTGATGAACAATATAAACACAATACTTACTTTAATTAGAAAGCAATTACCAGAGATGTCTCAAAAGCAAGTTTCGATAGAACTTGGATCCGCCAAGGTACAAGCTGTAGAGTAGAGCGCCGACAGGCCTCAGCGGGCCGCAACCCACCTGCGCAAACAGCACGGAGATCTCAGCACTCGGCCTCGAGACACTGGCGACCCTGCTCGGCCTCGTTCCAAGCGGCAACTTCCGCATTACGCTCTTCCTCCTGGGCGGCCATCGCCGCCTTGAGCTCGGTCGCCTTAGACATCAGCGCGGCGACCTGTGACTGTGCCAGCACCTCGCGCTATGTGGACTGCTTCTGCATGGACTCGACTGTCTAGGAGGCGTGGAGTAGAGCCTCGCGCAACTCTTCTCCGGCCCTCCGGGAAGCCTCCAGCTCCTCACACAGTCGCCGGGCCTCCGCCTCTGCTTCATAGCAGCGATAGTGGTCTGCATCCCTCTCCACCTGTGCCTGGTAGGCCAGGCGCAGGAACCTAGACTTCTTCATCGAGGTCTCCATCAGCGCCTGAGGTGAGAGGGATGCACTCAGACACTAAAAGCAGCAAGACAGGGCAAAATCGAAGATGGTAAGACGATTCACTCACCGGCCTACTCAGGAGCACATCACCGGCCATTGTAAGTAGGGCGCCCGAGGTTAGCTCCGCGGCCGCAGTAAGTGTGTCACGGAGCTTCAACAGGTCTGCCAGGACATCCTCATTGTGCTTCGAGGCGCCGGCCCACACGGCCCCCTAGGCCGCGTCGTCCAGGCGAACAGAGCCTTGCGATGGTCCTCAGGGTGCAGCAAGACGAAGCGCTCCTCTCCGCCCGGCGCGAGCTGCCCCCCGACTGGGACAAGCGCCGACGTCGTTGTAGTCCCTGGGTTTGCCGCCCCGGGCGCTGGGTCGACGGCGGGCGCCGTGCCCACGTCCGCAGCCGCTGTCGCAATGGCCGCCCCAAGTGCACTCGCATCAAGGGCCTCCCTTTCGGCTGCGTTCGCAGTCACCTCGGCTTGAGCCCGTCCTTCCGCCACGCGGGAACTGTCCACATGGGGGGATAGCAAGCTTGCAAGGGGCAACACCTGAGCCACCATCACCACGGCCGCGCCGCCATCTGCAGACGGCCCCAGCCATACCGGTGGGCGCACGAAGCCCACTGTCGCCGGCTGAGCGGTGACCCCGGGGATGAACACCCTGAGATAAAAAACGATGAGAAGGGTGCTCAATGCCGTCAACCACCGTCAACCCCAACGGTAGAAAAAGCGAAAAAGAAGAGCATACATGTTAGAATGCCCCAACAGAAGAAGGATGGTGCGCCTCGCTGGGTGCGCCCCCAACGGGACAGCAATGGGCACCGCCTCGATCGACATCGACCCCGTAGCGGACCCCGGCGCGGTGACCTCCCCTTCCACGCGGGAGCCACTCCCTTCCGAGTGGCGCGCCCCCATAACACCGGGGCCCTTGGCCCGAGGTACAGGCCCCAAGCATGAGGACCCCATGCCTAGGACACGACCTTCAGCTCCTACACTGACCTGGGGCAGCCGTGGGTCGACACTCCCCTGCATCTCGACCCCAGCGTCACGCCGCGCTGAGGGATCGACCTCAACCCATGCCCCCGAGTCCCGCGAAAGGGATGACAAACCCTGCAGTGGCGCCAGCTCCTCGGGCGAAAGGCGCTCCGCAGACGGTGGAGGGGGGCCGGTTGAGGCGGTGGTAGGGCGTCAGAGCCCGTCACGGCTTGACCCTGTACTCGAAGTGCCTCAGCAGCAAGGAGGTCAGCTTCGCCACCCATCTGAGCGATACCGCCCGCAGCATGGCCGCTCCAGTCAGGTGCCCCGCGCCCCTCCACGGCATGGCCCACAGGGGTCGGGGACAAGGAGCCCCGCTCGCTGCTGTCGTCGGCACGAGAGCGCTTTGGGATCACACCCTCGGCGGGGACGGGGCCATGCGCTTCCGAGCAGTGTGCTCCTCCTCCGTGGCACTAGCCACGTTCCGGGCACCACTCGACCCGGCCCCAGTGTTGGCCTCCAAGAATACGTCGGGGACACCCTGAAGAACCTGTAGCTCATCATCCTCCTCGTCGTCTTCCTCATCCTCATCCTCATCCAATGGCGAGAGCCCGCGCCTCCGCTGCTCCTTGTTCTACCGCACCCTCACCTATGTTGACGGTAGATAACGATCATTTTAAACCGTCAAAATCACTTGGATATAGGCATAAAATAATAAACAATATGAGTCTAGGTGTTTAAACTAACAAGTTCAACAAGTTTTGGTGAATCTGTGTTTTCAGCAGGGTTTATCCAGAAAACCGTCAAGGAGTACCTATTCGTCAAATGGAATCAAGGAATTCTGCCGCGTAAACAACTTTGTAAGATTCTAGAAGACACCAGAGGACTCTCCACCGAAGATGACCGCGAGAGGCTGACAAGGGGGGCTGACCAGCCTGTGGGACCCACGGGTCAGCCCCTTCTTGCTACATCGGTTCCTCACCGCCTTTGAGAGTCCATCAACGCCGTTGATCAAGGTCAGTTTGATCCGAGGGTCTAGAATTGATGCTCCGGCCTATATAAGCAGTCCCTACCCCCCCCTCCCTAGAGGAAATCCCAGAAACTCTAATTCATATTTTCAGTTGGGATCCATTTGAGAGGCGTCCCATTGAGGATCATACTCTCATGGAGATCAACACACCAGGGAGATTAGGACTAGACTCTCCAATGTAGTAGATTAGTAACTTGAGAGTTAGGGTTGAGAGACTTCGTTCCGAATCTTGAAGGCTTGGAGGTCTACTATATCTCTGTATCTTACCTTTGCAAGACTTATGCTTTAATATATTTATCTTCTCTATTTACTTTTATGCTTTCATGTGTATGATTAGTATAGTTGTTACATCTTAACATGGGATCTCCGCTCGCATCGAGTGCTCTAGTTATAGTACTTTACTAGAGCAGTAATCGATAATGTAGACATGGTGTCTAGACTATAGGTTACCAGAGATTGTGCCCAATCCCACGTTTTAGTTGTGGTAGCCCCAGGGGTGACAGCTCTGTCAAGCCTTTGTAATCCAACACGTTCGGATTGGTGTTCGTCGAGCTTTAGGCAGCCTTCTCCCAACTATGCTTCTCACCCCCCTCGAGAGTCAGAAAGGTACTGCTACTCCAAAGTGTTATTGTGTGATTGCTATATCTACCCATGCTTTAGTTATACCTTCTTGTCTAAACTAGAATAGAACCAAAGTAATAGAGAAGTACTTAGGAACCTTGAACTCACCCATTGTCCTCTCAGTTTAGCTAGATTGTTCATTTATTTCACCATGTAATTCTCCTATGTGTGTGTTATTATTCCAAGGTATCGTATTTATCCACAGGGAAACAATGGTTAAAGAAGTTGATAGTTCACCATCATGTATCTACTAACTAGTATACCGACTAGACTAAAGTGGTGGTAAGTGATGATAATGATAAGAGTTATGAATAATAACACACACATAGGAGAATTACATGGTGAAATAAATGAACAATCTAGCTAAACTGAGAGGACAATGGGTGAGTTCAAGGTTCCTAAGTACTTCTCTATTACTTTGGTTCTATTCTAGTTTAGACAAGAAGGTATAACTAAAGCATGGGTAGATATAGCAATCACACAATAACACTTTGGAGTAGCAGTACCTTTCTGACTCTCGAGGGGGGTGAGAAGCATAGTTGGGAGAAGGCTGCCTAAAGCTCGACGAACACCAATCCGAACGTGTTGGATTACAAAGGCTTGACAGAGCTGTCACCCCTGGGGCTACCACAACTAAAACGTGGGATTGGGCACAATCTCTGGTAACCTATAGTCTAGACACCATGTCTACATTATCGATTACTGCTCTAGTAAAGTACTATAACTAGAGCACTCGATGCGAGCGGAGATCCCATGTTAAGATGTAACAACTATACTAATCATACACATGAAAGCATAAAAGTAAATAGAGAAGATAAATATATTAAAGCATAAGTCTTGCAAAGGTAAGATACAGAGATATAGTAGACCTCCAAGCCTTCAAGATTCGGAACGAAGTCTCTCAACCCTAACTCTCAAGTTACTAATCTACTACATTGGAGAGTCTAGTCCTAATCTCCCTGGTGTGTTGATCTCCATGAGAGTATGATCCTCAATGGGACGCCTCTCAAATGGATCCCAACTGAAAATATGAATTAGAGTTTCTGGGATTTCCTCTAGGGAGGGGGGGTAGGGACTGCTTATATAGGCCGGAGCATCAATTCTAGACCCTCGGATCAAACTGACCTTGATCAACGGCGTTGATGGACTCTCAAAGGCGGTGAGGAACCGATGTAGCAAGAAGGGGCTGACCCGTGGGTCCCACAGGCTGGTCAGCCCCCCTTGTCAGCCTCTCGCGGTCATCTTCGGTGGAGAGTCCTCTGGTGTCTTCTAGAATCTTACAAAGTTGTTTACGCGGCAGAATTCCTTGATTCCATTTGACGAATAGGTACTCCTTGACGGTTTTCTGGATAAACCCTGCTGAAAACACAGATTCACCAAAACTTGTTGAACTTGTTAGTTTAAACACCTAGACTCATATTGTTTATTATTTTATGCCTATATCCAAGTGATTTTGACGGTTTAAAATGATCGTTATCTACCGTCAACATAGGTGAGGGTGCGGTAGAACAAGGAGCAGCGGAGGCGCGGGCTCTCGCCATTGGATGAGGATGAGGATGAGGAAGACGACGAGGAGGATGATGAGCTACAGGTTCTTCAGGGTGTCCCCGACGTATTCTTGGAGGCCAACACTGGGGCCGGGTCGAGTGGTGCCCGGAACGTGGCTAGTGCCACGGAGGAGGAGCACACTGCTCGGAAGCGCATGGCCCCGTCCCCGCCGAGGGTGTGATCCCAAAGCGCTCTCGTGCCGACGACAGCAGCGAGCGGGGCTCCTTGTCCCCGACCCCTGTGGGCCATGCCGTGGAGGGGCGCGGGGCACCTGACTGGAGCGGCCATGCTGCGGGCGGTATCGCTCAGATGGGTGGCGAAGCTGACCTCCTTGCTGCTGAGGCACTTCGAGTACAGGGTCAAGCCGTGACGGGCTCTGACGCCCTACCACCGCCTCAACCGGCCCCCCTCCACCGTCTGCGGAGCGCCTTTCGCCCGAGGAGCTGGCGCCACTGCAGGGTTTGTCATCCCTTTCGCGGGACTCGGGGGCATGGGTTGAGGTCGATCCCTCAGCGCGGCGTGACGCTGGGGTCGAGATGCAGGGGAGTGTCGACCCACGGCTGCCCCAGGTCAGTGTAGGAGCTGAAGGTCGTGTCCTAGGCATGGGGTCCTCATGCTTGGGGCCTGTACCTCGGGCCAAGGGCCCCGGTGTTATGGGGGCGCGCCACTCGGAAGGGAGTGGCTCCCGCGTGGAAGGGGAGGTCACCGCGCCGGGGTCCGCTACGGGGTCGATGTCGATCGAGGCGGTGCCCATTGCTGTCCCGTTGGGGGCGCACCCAGCGAGGCGCACCATCCTTCTTCTGTTGGGGCATTCTAACATGTATGCTCTTCTTTTTCGCTTTTTCTACCGTTGGGGTTGACGGTGGTTGACGGCATTGAGCACCCTTCTCATCGTTTTTTATCTCAGGGTGTTCATCCCCGGGGTCACCGCTCAGCCGGCGACAGTGGGCTTCGTGCGCCCACCGGTATGGCTGGGGCCGTCTGCAGATGGCGGCGCGGCCGTGGTGATGGTGGCTCAGGTGTTGCCCCTTGCAAGCTTGCTATCCCCCCATGTGGACAGTTCCCGCGTGGCGGAAGGACGGGCTCAAGCCGAGGTGACTGCGAACGCAGCCGAAAGGGAGGCCCTTGATGCGAGTGCACTTGGGGCGGCCATTGCGACAGCGGCTGCGGACGTGGGCACGGCGCCCGCCGTCGACCCAGCGCCCGGGGCGGCAAACCCAGGGACTACAACGACGTCGGCGCTTGTCCCAGTCGGGGGGCAGCTCGCGCCGGGCGGAGAGGAGCGCTTCGTCTTGCTGCACCCTGAGGACCATCGCAAGGCTCTGTTCGCCTGGACGACGCGGCCTAGGGGGCCGTGTGGGCCGGCGCCTCGAAGCACAATGAGGATGTCCTGGCAGACCTGTTGAAGCTCCGTGACACACTTACTGCGGCCGCGGAGCTAACCTCGGGCGCCCTACTTACAATGGCCGGTGATGTGCTCCTGAGTAGGCCGGTGAGTGAATCGTCTTACCATCTTCGATTTTGCCCTGTCTTGCTGCTTTTAGTGTCTGAGTGCATCCCTCTCACCTCAGGCGCTGATGGAGACCTCGATGAAGAAGTCTAGGTTCCTGCGCCTGGCCTACCAGGCACAGGTGGAGAGGGATGCAGACCACTATCGCTGCTATGAAGCAGAGGCGGAGGCCCGGCGACTGTGTGAGGAGCTGGAGGCTTCCCGGAGGGCCGGAGAAGAGTTGCGCGAGGCTCTACTCCACGCCTCCTAGACAGTCGAGTCCATGCAGAAGCAGTCCACATAGCGCGAGGTGCTGGTACAGTCACAGGTCGCCGCGCTGATGTCTAAGGCGACCGAGCTCAAGGCGGCGATGGCCGCCCAGGAGGAAGAGCGTAATGCGGAAGTTGCCGCTTGGAACGAGGCCGAGCAGGGTCGCCAGTGTCTCGAGGCCGAGTGCTGAGATCTCCGTGCTGTTTGCGCAGGTGGGTTGCGGCCCGCTGAGGCCTTGCCTTCACTTGGTGGCTTCGCTGTCTAACGCCTCGTGGTTTTTTGTAGATCTACGCGCAAAGGCGATCTCGGATTAGGACGAGAAGGTGGCGGTGGGCCAGAAGGCGCGGGAAGTGGTCGACAAGCTGTCGATCATGACCACCTTCGCACGGGCGCTCTGTGACCATGTGCTCGGTGGTGGTCGGGGTGACGTCCAGACGGCCGCCCGACTCGACAAGGCCCGGCTTCGGGTGGACCCCTTGATAGCCGAGGGAGTCTACTTCGAAGCACTCGCTGCCTTGACGTTGGTCGGTGCACACTACAAAGGCATCAACTTCAGGGCTGTGGGGCAGGGATATCCCCGAACCGGTTCACCGTTGCATCGAGCGCCCAGGCCCTTGCCGACCAGGTTTCGCCCGCTAGAGTGCGCATTCAGCACCTCGCCCCCAAAGAGTAGAGATTGTCAGTTTAGTGTTTTGTTAAAGTTTATACTGAACATTTTTGCAGCAAACAAGTGGTACGGGTGCATCCTATGTTCTGGACTTGAGGTTTAGTTAAGTTTGCCTTTTTTCCTGCTCTGTTTCTCTTACTTTTGCGCGTAGGTGCATGACTCTGCCCGGGGACCAGCCCGCAAGGCTCAGTCTTGTGCGACCTAATGGCGCAGCCAAGAGGTCAAGGGGTGGGTCGCTTGTCTCCCTGTGACGTGAAACGAGGGCGAGGCATGACTTTGGAAGAATCGTCAAATCATTTTTCCCCATTGCTTGAACCAAAGTAGCGTTCTGTTCCCCCTTGGACTTGTGTGCGGATTCGCGACCTTGCCAGTCTTGCGCAACCCATTGGCGTGATCAAGAGGTCGGGGGTCGAGTTGCTTGCTTTTATAATGCGAGAAGGGGGGTGAGGCGAAGATGATTTCTTAGTTTGTACTGTATGTGCCTATGTGAGTAGCCCCCGCGAGTGAGCCGCGCCGACTGCTAGTGCGAGTCAGCACGGGTTACTTGGGTAGTGACGATGTTCAGGACATGTTGAAAAATTGAACTTTGAGCCATTTCTAGAAATTTTGACTAAGAATTTCGACATTCATGGGTAGATTTACAAATAGACTTGCGCATATTTACATGAGTGAACTAGGGGTAGAATATACGTAGCTGTTCGATGTTCCAGGCGTTGGTCAAGATCCTGCTGTCGCGGTCCTTCAGGCGGTAAGCCCCCGAGCGTATGACTTTGGCGATGGTGAATGGTCCTTCCTAGGGTGGTGAGAGCTTGTGCGCGTCCTTGGCAGCTTGGACCCGTCGTAGGACTAGGTCCCCAACCTAAAACGCTCGACCTTGGACGCTCCTGCTGTGGTAGCATCGTAGGGTCTACTGGTACTTGGCGGACCGGAGGAGCGCCACGTCGCGTGCCTCATCGAGCTGGTCGAGCGTGTCTTGGCGGTCCTTCTCTGCCTTGGCCTCGTCATATGCCTAGACCCGCGGCGCGCTGTAGTCAAGGTCGGTCGGGAGCACGGCCTCCGCGCCGTATACCATGAAGAATGGGGTGAAGCCTGTGGATCGTTTGGGAGTTGTCCTCAGGCCCCAAAGTACGGCGGGGACCTCTGCGGCCCATCGCCTTGCAAATTTGTTTAATCTATCGAAGATGCGTGGTTTGAGACCCTGAAGAATCAAGGCATTGGCCTGCTCTACTTGGCCGTTGGTTCGCAGGTGAGCCATGGAGGCCCAGTCGACCTAGATGCCATAGTCATTGTTGGTATTTCTTATGTCTATTAGATAATTCTGCAAGCGCACAAAAGATACTGATGTAGCACTTCACCTAGGAGTATTCCAAGGTTATCGAACTCAGGGAACGTGTGTGTTTAACTAAATCTATCTTAACGAGGGGTAGCAACAAGGCTAAGGATAAATAAGAGCATAGAGAGGACTACTAAGGTTCTCTTTCTCTAACTTGGGTAAACTTGTGTTGTCTATTGTTCACCTGGGGACATCACTAATGAAGAGCAAGAATAGAGCTTGACTACAACCGTCGCAACCGGGTCCTGCTTGGCCTATAGACGGGAGGTGGACTACAAAGGACTCAACAGGGATGTCACCCATGCGATCTACCACATGATCCGGAATATAGGGTGCATCCACGAGTAGCCGAAAGTCTAAGCACCACACTTATACTAACGATTACCACTGTAACCCAAGAGCTACAAGGATTAAAGCACTCAAAAGAGTTGTGATCCTGATGAACAATATAAACACAATACTTACTTTAATTAGAAAGCAATTACCAGAGATGTCTCAAAAGCAAGTTTCGATAGAACTTGGATCCGCCAAGGTACAAGCTGTAGAGTAGAGCGCCGACAGGCCGGCACTTTCTCCAAATTCTTCCCTCACTCTCTATCTCACTATTTTCTATGTACAAAAGATAGATCCTAATGTGGAGGACTATTCTTTTCTTGAAGCCATGCCTTTCTAGAGGAGGTATGGGGGTCCTTTTATAGGGGGAGATGGAGTAGCGAGCAAGTCAGTGCCACGTCATCAATCCACGTCAAACCCCTTGATCACCGTTGGATAAACCGACTTGAAACCGCCTCAAAATCAATGGTCCAGATCATAGAAACGTGCACGAGGCAACGGAGGGCGAGTGGGCCCAGTAGCAAGCCGACCAGCCTCACCATTGGGCCAGCCGGCCCCTCCTAGTGGCAGGTGGGCCTCCCCTTTGGTGAGGTGGATCTACGCTCTGTCTTGAATTGTCTTTCGCAGTTTTCGCTGGTGGAATCATTTGTTTATGTCGGTTTGCTTGTTTGGAGTGTATGACGGTGGACCCTGAAACCTGTTTTCAGGACAAATCCTCCTGCAGATATGAAATCACCAAAACTCATGGAATTCATTAGTTTAAACCTCTAAACCTATGTTGGTGATCTCTTTTACTCAATTAGTCAAGTTATATTGATGGTTTATAATTGACTTTAATGACCGTCAACAGTCATCGCAGAATTGTCAGAACTTCTTCCCGGTGAACAACGTGCCGTTGTCAGTGATTATGGAGTTCGGGACCCCAAATCTGTACATGATGTCGAGAAAAAATTCTACCGCGTCCTCGGACCTGACTCTTCTGATCGGTTTCGCCTCAATCCATATGGTGAACTTGTCTATTGGGACGAGGAGGTGGGTATAGCTATGGGGGGTATAACCCCAGGTACCCACGGCAATGTACATGGGCCACACCGTCAGGGGTGGTCCAGCCCATAAGATCAAGGAGCGCGGCACACGGCATTGGTCGGCGTGCACCGCAAGACTTCGGGAAGCCATCTTGAAGATGAAGAAAGATCTGATCGGATATGCTAGGGATTGAATTCCATATGATGCTTATTATTTAACCGACTAGATTTAGATCTAACCAACCTATAACCCAACCCTCCAGACTATATAAGGCGGGTAGGGGACCCCCTCAAAATCATCTCATTATCTCATGTCATTCACAATCAATACAATCCACCAGAACACAGGACGTAGGGTATTACGTCATATTAATAGCCTGAACCTATCTAAATCTTGTGTCTCTGTTGCCATCTAGTTCCTGTTCACGCGCACCTCCACCATACAATCTACCATCGTGTGTATACCCCTCGGTGGACTATCGACAATATTCCGTCGACAGTTGGCGCGTGAACAGGAACTAGATGGCAACAGAGACACAAGATTTAGATAGGTTCAGGCTATTAATATGACGTAATACCCTACGTCCTGTGTTCTGGTGGATTGTATTGATTGTGAATGACATGAGATAATGAGATGATTTTGAGGGGGTCCCCTACCCGCCTTATATAGTCTGGAGGGTTGGGTTATAGGTTGGTTAGATCTAAATCTAGTCGGTTAAATAATAAGCATCATATGGAATTCAATCCCTAGCATATCCGATCAGATCTTTCTTCATCTTCAAGATGGCTTCCCGAAGTCTTGCGGTGCACGCCGACCAATGCCGTGTGCCGCGCTCCTTGATCTTATGGGCTGGACCACCCCTGACGGTGTGGCCCATGTACATTGCCGTGGGTACCTGGGGTTATACCCCCCATAGCTATACCCACCTCCTCGTCCCAATAGACAAGTTCACCATATGGATTGAGGCGAAACCGATCAGAAGAGTCAGGTCCGAGGACGCGGTAGAATTTTTTCTCGACATCATGTACAGATTTGGGGTCCCGAACTCCATAATCACTGACAACGGCACGTTGTTCACCGGGAAGAAGTTCTGACAATTCTGCGATGACTGTTGACGGTCATTAAAGTCAATTATAAACCATCAATATAACTTGACTAATTGAGTAAAAGAGATCACCAACATAGGTTTAGAGGTTTAAACTAATGAATTCCATGAGTTTTGGTGATTTCATATCTGCAGGAGGATTTGTCCTGAAAACAGGTTTCAGGGTCCACCGTCATACACTCCAAACAAGCAAACCGACATAAACAAATGATTCCACCAGCGAAAACTGCGAAAGACAATTCAAGACAGAGCGTAGATCCACCTCACCAAAGGGGAGGCCCACCTGCCACTAGGAGGGGCCGGCTGGCCCAATGGTGAGGCTGGTCGGCTTGCTACTGGGCCCACTCGCCCTCCGTTGCCTCGTGCACGTTTCTATGATCTGGACCATTGATTTTGAGGCGGTTTCAAGTCGGTTTATCCAACGGTGATCAAGGGGTTTGACGTGGATTGATGACGTGGCACTGACTTGCTCGCTACTCCATCTCCCCCTATAAAAGGACCCCCATACCTCCTCTAGAAAGGCATGGCTTCAAGAAAAGAATAGTCCTCCACATTAGGATCTATCTTTTGTACATAGAAAATAGTGAGATAGAGAGTGAGGGAAGAATTTGGAGAAAGTGCCGGCCTGTCGGCGCTCTACTCTACAGCTTGTACCTTGGCGGATCCAAGTTCTATCGAAACTTGCTTTTGAGACATCTCTGGTAATTGCTTTCTAATTAAAGTAAGTATTGTGTTTATATTGTTCATCAGGATCACAACTCTTTTGAGTGCTTTAATCCTTGTAGCTCTTGGGTTACAGTGGTAATCGTTAGTATAAGTGTGGTGCTTAGACTTTCGGCTACTCGTGGATGCACCCTATATTCCGGATCATGTGGTAGATCGCATGGGTGACATCCCTGTTGAGTCCTTTGTAGTCCACCTCCCGTCTATAGGCCAAGCAGGACCCGGTTGCGACGGTTGTAGTCAAGCTCTATTCTTGCTCTTCATTAGTGATGTCCCCAGGTGAACAATAGACAACACAAGTTTACCCAAGTTAGAGAAAGAGAACCTTAGTAGTCCTCTCTATGCTCTTATTTATCCTTAGCCTTGTTGCTACCCCTCGTTAAGATAGATTTAGTTAAACACACACGTTCCCTGAGTTCGATAACCTTGGAATACTCCTAGGTGAAGTGCTACATCAGTATCTTTTGTGCGCTTGCAGAATTATCTAATAGACATAAGAAATACCAACAATGACTATGGCATCTAGGTCGACTGGGCCTCCATGGCTCACCTGCGAACCAACGGCCAAGTAGAGCAGGCCAATGCCTTGATTCTTCAGGGTCTCAAACCACGCATCTTCGATAGATTAAACAAATTTGCAAGGCGATGGGCCGCAGAGGTCCCCGCCGTACTTTGGGGCCTGAGGACAACTCCCAAACGATCCACAGGCTTCACCCCATTCTTCATGGTATACGGCGCGGAGGCCGTGCTCCCGACCGACCTTGACTACAGCGCGCCGCGGGTCTAGGCATATGACGAGGCCAAGGCAGAGAAGGACCGCCAAGACACGCTCGACCAGCTCGATGAGGCACGCGACGTGGCGCTCCTCCGGTCCGCCAAGTACCAGTAGACCCTACGATGCTACCACAGCAGGAGCGTCCAAGGTCGAGCGTTTTAGGTTGGGGACCTAGTCCTACGACGGGTCCAAGCTGCCAAGGACGCGCACAAGCTCTCACCACCCTAGGAAGGACCATTCACCATCGCCAAAGTCATACGCTCGGGGGCTTACCGCCTGAAGGACCGCGACAGCAGGATCTTGACCAACGCCTGGAACATCGAACAGCTACGTATATTCTACCCCTAGTTCACTCATGTAAATATGCGCAAGTCTATTTGTAAATCTACCCATGAATGTCGAAATTCTTAGTCAAAATTTCTAGAAATGGCTCAAAGTTCAATTTTTCAACATGTCCTGAACATCGTCACTACCCAAGTAACCCGTGCTGACTCGCACTAGCAGTCGGCGCGGCTCACTCGCGGGGGCTACTCACATAGGCACATACAGTACAAACTAAGAAATCATCTTCGCCTCACCCCCCTTCTCGCATTATAAAAGCAAGCAACTCGACCCCCGACCTCTTGATCACGCCAATGGGTTGCGCAAGACTGGCAAGGTCGCGAATCCGCACACAAGTCCAAGGGGGAACAGAACGCTACTTTGGTTCAAGCAATGGGGAAAAATGATTTGACGATTCTTCCAAAGTCATGCCTCGCCCTCGTTTCACGTCACAGGGAGACAAGCGACCCACCCCTTGACCTCTTGGCTGCGCCATTAGGTCGCACAAGACTGAGCCTTGCGGGCTGGTCCCCGGGCAGAGTCATGCACCTACGCGCAAAAGTAAGAGAAACAGAGCAGGAAAAAAGGCAAACTTAACTAAACCTCAAGTCCAGAACATAGGATGCACCCGTACCACTTGTTTGCTGCAAAAATGTTCAGTATAAACTTTAACAAAACACTAAACTGACAATCTCTACTCTTTGGGGGCGAGGTGCTGAATGCGCACTCTAGCGGGCGAAACCTGGTCGGCAAGGGCCTGGGCGCTCGATGCAACGGTGAACCGGTTCGGGGATATCCCTGCCCCACAGCCCTGAAGTTGATGCCTTTGTAGTGTGCACCGACCAACGTCAAGGCAGCGAGTGCTTCGAAGTAGACTCCCTCGGCTATCAAGGGGTCCACCCGAAGCCGGGCCTTGTCGAGTCGGGCGGCCGTCTGGACGTCACCCCGACCACCACCGAGCACATGGTCACAGAGCGCCCGTGCGAAGGTGGTCATGATCGACAGCTTGTCGACCACTTCCCGCGCCTTCTGGCCCACCGCCACCTTCTCGTCCTAATCCGAGATCGCCTTTGCGCGTAGATCTACAAAAAACCACGAGGCGTTAGACAGCGAAGCCACCAAGTGAAGGCAAGGCCTCAGCGGGCCGCAACCCACCTGCGCAAACAGCACGGAGATCTCAGCACTCGGCCTCGAGACACTGGCGACCCTGCTCGGCCTCGTTCCAAGCGGCAACTTCCGCATTACGCTCTTCCTCCTGGGCGGCCATCGCCGCCTTGAGCTCGGTCGCCTTAGACATCAGCGCGGCGACCTGTGACTGTACCAGCACCTCGCGCTATGTGGACTGCTTCTGCATGGACTCGACTGTCTAGGAGGCGTGGAGTAGAGCCTCGCGCAACTCTTCTCCGGCCCTCCGGGAAGCCTCCAGCTCCTCACACAGTCGCCGGGCCTCCGCCTCTGCTTCATAGCAGCGATAGTGGTCTGCATCCCTCTCCACCTGTGCCTGGTAGGCCAGGCGCAGGAACCTAGACTTCTTCATCGAGGTCTCCATCAGCGCCTGAGGTGAGAGGGATGCACTCAGACACTAAAAGCAGCAAGACAGGGCAAAATCGAAGATGGTAAGACGATTCACTCACCGGCCTACTCAGGAGCACATCACCGGCCATTGTAAGTAGGGCGCCCGAGGTTAGCTCCGCGGCCGCAGTAAGTGTGTCACGGAGCTTCAACAGGTCTGCCAGGACATCCTCATTGTGCTTCGAGGCGCCGGCCCACACGGCCCCCTAGGCCGCGTCGTCCAGGCGAACAGAGCCTTGCGATGGTCCTCAGGGTGCAGCAAGACGAAGCGCTCCTCTCCGCCCGGCGCGAGCTGCCCCCCGACTGGGACAAGCGCCGACGTCGTTGTAGTCCCTGGGTTTGCCGCCCCGGGCGCTGGGTCGACGGCGGGCGCCGTGCCCACGTCCGCAGCCGCTGTCGCAATGGCCGCCCCAAGTGCACTCGCATCAAGGGCCTCCCTTTCGGCTGCGTTCGCAGTCACCTCGGCTTGAGCCCGTCCTTCCGCCACGCGGGAACTGTCCACATGGGGGGATAGCAAGCTTGCAAGGGGCAACACCTGAGCCACCATCACCACGGCCGCGCCGCCATCTGCAGACGGCCCCAGCCATACCGGTGGGCGCACGAAGCCCACTGTCGCCGGCTGAGCGGTGACCCCGGGGATGAACACCCTGAGATAAAAAACGATGAGAAGGGTGCTCAATGCCGTCAACCACCGTCAACCCCAACGGTAGAAAAAGCGAAAAAGAAGAGCATACATGTTAGAATGCCCCAACAGAAGAAGGATGGTGCGCCTCGCTGGGTGCGCCCCCAACGGGACAGCAATGGGCACCGCCTCGATCGACATCGACCCCGTAGCGGACCCCGGCGCGGTGACCTCCCCTTCCACGCGGGAGCCACTCCCTTCCGAGTGGCGCGCCCCCATAACACCGGGGCCCTTGGCCCGAGGTACAGGCCCCAAGCATGAGGACCCCATGCCTAGGACACGACCTTCAGCTCCTACACTGACCTGGGGCAGCCGTGGGTCGACACTCCCCTGCATCTCGACCCCAGCGTCACGCCGCGCTGAGGGATCGACCTCAACCCATGCCCCCGAGTCCCGCGAAAGGGATGACAAACCCTGCAGTGGCGCCAGCTCCTCGGGCGAAAGGCGCTCCGCAGACGGTGGAGGGGGGCCGGTTGAGGCGGTGGTAGGGCGTCAGAGCCCGTCACGGCTTGACCCTGTACTCGAAGTGCCTCAGCAGCAAGGAGGTCAGCTTCGCCACCCATCTGAGCGATACCGCCCGCAGCATGGCCGCTCCAGTCAGGTGCCCCGCGCCCCTCCACGGCATGGCCCACAGGGGTCGGGGACAAGGAGCCCCGCTCGCTGCTGTCGTCGGCACGAGAGCGCTTTGGGATCACACCCTCGGCGGGGACGGGGCCATGCGCTTCCGAGCAGTGTGCTCCTCCTCCGTGGCACTAGCCACGTTCCGGGCACCACTCGACCCGGCCCCAGTGTTGGCCTCCAAGAATACGTCGGGGACACCCTGAAGAACCTGTAGCTCATCATCCTCCTCGTCGTCTTCCTCATCCCTCATCCTCATCCAATGGCGAGAGCCCGCGCCTCCGCTGCTCCTTGTTCTACCGCACCCTCACCTATGTTGACGGTAGATAACGATCATTTTAAACCGTCAAAATCACTTGGATATAGGCATAAAATAATAAACAATATGAGTCTAGGTGTTTAAACTAACAAGTTCAACAAGTTTTGGTGAATCTGTGTTTTCAGCAGGGTTTATCCAGAAAACCGTCAAGGAGTACCTATTCGTCAAATGGAATCAAGGAATTCTGCCGCGTAAACAACTTTGTAAGATTCTAGAAGACACCAGAGGACTCTCCACCGAAGATGACCGCGAGAGGCTGACAAGGGGGGCTGACCAGCCTGTGGGACCCACGGGTCAGCCCCTTCTTGCTACATCGGTTCCTCACCGCCTTTGAGAGTCCATCAACGCCGTTGATCAAGGTCAGTTTGATCCGAGGGTCTAGAATTGATGCTCCGGCCTATATAAGCAGTCCCTACCCCCCCCCTCCCTAGAGGAAATCCCAGAAACTCTAATTCATATTTTCAGTTGGGATCCATTTGAGAGGCGTCCCATTGAGGATCATACTCTCATGGAGATCAACACACAGGGAGATTAGGACTAGACTCTCCAATGTAGTAGATTAGTAACTTGAGAGTTAGGGTTGAGAGACTTCGTTCCGAATCTTGAAGGCTTGGAGGTCTACTATATCTCTGTATCTTACCTTTGCAAGACTTATGCTTTAATATATTTATCTTCTCTATTTACTTTTATGCTTTCATGTGTATGATTAGTATAGTTGTTACATCTTAACATGGGATCTCCGCTCGCATCGAGTGCTCTAGTTATAGTACTTTACTAGAGCAGTAATCGATAATGTAGACATGGTGTCTAGACTATAGGTTACCAGAGATTGTGCCCAATCCCACGTTTTAGTTGTGGTAGCCCCAGGGGTGACAACTCTGTCAAGCCTTTGTAATCCAACACGTTCGGATTGGTGTTCGTCGAGCTTTAGGCAGCCTTCTCCCAACTATGCTTCTCACCCCCCTCGAGAGTCAGAAAGGTACTGCTACTCCAAAGTGTTATTGTGTGATTGCTATATCTACCCATGCTTTAGTTATACCTTCTTGTCTAAACTAGAATAGAACCAAAGTAATAGAGAAGTACTTAGGAACCTTGAACTCACCCATTGTCCTCTCAGTTTAGCTAGATTGTTCATTTATTTCACCATGTAATTCTCCTATGTGTGTGTTATTATTCATAACTCTTATCATTATCATCACTTACCACCACTTTAGTCTAGTCGGTATACTAGTTAGTAGATACATGATGGTGAACTATCAACTTCTTTAACCATTGTTTCCCTGTGGATAAATACGATACCTTGGAATACTCCTGGGTGAAAGCTACAATGGTATCCATGCGCTTGTGGATTTATCTGTTTGCATTTAAAAATACCAATAAGCTTTCTAGTGCCGTTGCCGGGGAAATAATTGGCGTAAAGATTTTGATATTGACCTTGATGTCTGCTAATCTAGTGTACCACTAGCTTTAGTAGGATTACCACTGTTCTGTTGAATTGTGGAATAGATAGGATAGCAGATGTCGTTTCAACCTTCTGGCAAGTTTCCACAAGAAAAAGAAGAAGAAGGGGAAAAATATTGAAGAACCCAGGGTGCCTGAATGTTCAAGATCCATCAACACTAGACCCTGCCATCTCACAGGTATTGTATAGATATATATATCTTTCTAACCATGTGTAGATTGGAGAAAAAGGTCGCCGTCACGAGAATTCAAATATCATCCCATGTGACGAAAATAGACGCTACACTACTCACAAATTCCATTGTGAGTCATGGTAAGTATGATCAAGAAAGGTGAGTTAGTCTTGCTCATGGACTTTAAACTTGATGAGCAGTTATCTTTTAATTTTTGCATTCCATTGCAAGAAAAAAAATCTATTCATCCATTCCATTTAGTTTGTGTTTTCTCCTATCAAATCCACAGCATGTTTAGTTCTCTGCATATATCCGTACCACTTGCATCTTTATTTATTTAAAAAAGAAAATATATATATATTCCTGACCATGATCATGCTCTTTCATCTCCATATGAATAAATCTCTATAATGCTTTCATGCTACCGTTGTCTGCTATAGTATGCTCAGGTTTGGAGTATCTTCATACGTCTTTTAAATTAAGCATGGTGCTTAGTTTAGGAGTGCTGATCTTACTTCTAAAGGCTTTTTAAATTAAACGTGGTGCTTAGGTTAAAATGCTTTCCTAAATTAAATTAGACACGGTGTCTAGTTTGATTTTTGAACCAAGAGTATGCTCTAGTAGATGACAATTATTTTGTTGGACTAACCCCTGCAGAAAACTTTCAAATTCAATTTGGGAAAGTCCTGAGATGAACTCACATCAGAGACGAATCAAGGCATGTGATGAACTCCAATAACTTTGTGCAAAGATTCTTCATGGATGAAAGCATTATAGAGATTTATTCATATGGAGATGAAAGAGCATGATCATGGTCAGGAATATATATATATTTTCTTTTTTAAATAAATAAAGATGCAAGTGGTACGGATATATGCAGAGAACTAAACATGCTGTGGATTTGATAGGAGAAAACACAAACTAAATGGAATGGATGAATAGATTTTTTTTCTTGCAATGGAATGCAAAAATTAAAAGATAACTGCTCATCAAGTTTAAAGTCCATGAGCAAGACTAACTCACCTTTCTTGATCATACTTACCATGACTCACAATGGAATTTGTGAGTAGTGTAGCGTCTATTTTCGTCACATGGGATGATATTTGAATTCTCGTGACGGCGACCTTTTTCTCCAATCTACACATGGTTAGAAAGATATATATATCTATACAATACCTGTGAGATGGCAGGGTTCTAGTGTTGATGGATCTTGAACATTCAGGCACCCTGGGTTCTTCAATATTTTTCCCTTCTTCTTCTTTTTCTTGTGGAAACTTGCCAGAAGGTTGAAACGACATCTGCTATCCTATCTATTCCACAATTCAACAGAACAGTGGTAATCCTACTAAAGCTAGTGGTACACTAGATTAGCAGACATCAAGGTCAATATCAAAATCTTTACGCCAATTATTTCCCCGGCAACGGCACTAGAAAGCTTATTGGTATTTTTAAATGCAAACAGATAAATCCACAAGCGCATGGATACCATTGTAGCTTTCACCCAGGAGTATTCCAAGGTATCGTATTTATCCACAGGGAAACAATGGTTAAAGAAGTTGATAGTTCACCATCATGTATCTACTAACTAGTATACCGACTAGACTAAAGTGGTGGTAAGTGATGATAATGATAAGAGTTATGAATAATAACACACACATAGGAGAATTACATGGTGAAATAAATGAACAATCTAGCTAAACTGAGAGGACAATGGGTGAGTTCAAGGTTCCTAAGTACTTCTCTATTACTTTGGTTCTATTCTAGTTTAGACAAGAAGGTATAACTAAAGCATGGGTAGATATAGCAATCACACAATAACACTTTGGAGTAGCAGTACCTTTCTGACTCTCGAGGGGGGTGAGAAGCATAGTTGGGAGAAGGCTGCCTAAAGCTCGACGAACACCAATCCGAACGTGTTGGATTACAAAGGCTTGACAGAGTTGTCACCCCTGGGGCTACCACAACTAAAACGTGGGATTGGGCACAATCTCTGGTAACCTATAGTCTAGACACCATGTCTACATTATCGATTACTGCTCTAGTAAAGTACTATAACTAGAGCACTCGATGCGAGCGGAGATCCCATGTTAAGATGTAACAACTATACTAATCATACACATGAAAGCATAAAAGTAAATAGAGAAGATAAATATATTAAAGCATAAGTCTTGCAAAGGTAAGATACAGAGATATAGTAGACCTCCAAGCCTTCAAGATTCGGAACGAAGTCTCTCAACCCTAACTCTCAAGTTACTAATCTACTACATTGGAGAGTCTAGTCCTAATCTCCCTGGTGTGTTGATCTCCATGAGAGTATGATCCTCAATGGGACGCCTCTCAAATGGATCCCAACTGAAAATATGAATTAGAGTTTCTGGGATTTCCTCTAGGGAGGGGGGGGGTAGGGACTGCTTATATATAGGCCGGAGCATCAATTCTAGACCCTCGGATCAAACTGACCTTGATCAACGGCGTTGATGGACTCTCAAAGGCGGTGAGGAACCGATGTAGCAAGAAGGGGCTGACCCGTGGGTCCCACAGGCTGGTCAGCCCCCCTTGTCAGCCTCTCGCGGTCATCTTCGGTGGAGAGTCCTCTGGTGTCTTCTAGAATCTTACAAAGTTGTTTACGCGGCAGAATTCCTTGATTCCATTTGACGAATAGGTACTCCTTGACGGTTTTCTGGATAAACCCTGCTGAAAACACAGATTCACCAAAACTTGTTGAACTTGTTAGTTTAAACACCTAGACTCATATTGTTTATTATTTTATGCCTATATCCAAGTGATTTTGACGGTTTAAAATGATCGTTATCTACCGTCAACATAGGTGAGGGTGCGGTAGAACAAGGAGCAGCGGAGGCGCGGGCTCTCGCCATTGGATGAGGATGAGGATGAGGAAGACGACGAGGAGGATGATGAGCTACAGGTTCTTCAGGGTGTCCCCGACGTATTCTTGGAGGCCAACACTGGGGCCGGGTCGAGTGGTGCCCGGAACGTGGCTAGTGCCACGGAGGAGGAGCACACTGCTCGGAAGCGCATGGCCCCGTCCCCGCCGAGGGTGTGATCCCAAAGCGCTCTCGTGCCGACGACAGCAGCGAGCGGGGCTCCTTGTCCCCGACCCCTGTGGGCCATGCCGTGGAGGGGCGCGGGGCACCTGACTGGAGCGGCCATGCTGCGGGCGGTATCGCTCAGATGGGTGGCGAAGCTGACCTCCTTGCTGCTGAGGCACTTCGAGTACAGGGTCAAGCCGTGACGGGCTCTGACGCCCTACCACCGCCTCAACCGGCCCCCCTCCACCGTCTGCGGAGCGCCTTTCGCCCGAGGAGCTGGCGCCACTGCAGGGTTTGTCATCCCTTTCGCGGGACTCGGGGGCATGGGTTGAGGTCGATCCCTCAGCGCGGCGTGACGCTGGGGTCGAGATGCAGGGGAGTGTCGACCCACGGCTGCCCCAGGTCAGTGTAGGAGCTGAAGGTCGTGTCCTAGGCATGGGGTCCTCATGCTTGGGGCCTGTACCTCGGGCCAAGGGCCCCGGTGTTATGGGGGCGCGCCACTCGGAAGGGAGTGGCTCCCGCGTGGAAGGGGAGGTCACCGCGCCGGGGTCCGCTACGGGGGTCGATGTCGATCGAGGCGGTGCCCATTGCTGTCCCGTTGGGGGCGCACCCAGCGAGGCGCACCATCCTTCTTCTGTTGGGGCATTCTAACATGTATGCTCTTCTTTTTCGCTTTTTCTACCGTTGGGGTTGACGGTGGTTGACGGCATTGAGCACCCTTCTCATCGTTTTTTATCTCAGGGTGTTCATCCCGGGGTCACCGCTCAGCCGGCGACAGTGGGCTTCGTGCGCCCACCGGTATGGCTGGGGCCGTCTGCAGATGGCGGCGCGGCCGTGGTGATGGTGGCTCAGGTGTTGCCCCTTGCAAGCTTGCTATCCCCCCATGTGGACAGTTCCCGCGTGGCGGAAGGACGGGCTCAAGCCGAGGTGACTGCGAACGCAGCCGAAAGGGAGGCCCTTGATGCGAGTGCACTTGGGGCGGCCATTGCGACAGCGGCTGCGGACGTGGGCACGGCGCCCGCCGTCGACCCAGCGCCCGGGGCGGCAAACCCAGGGACTACAACGACGTCGGCGCTTGTCCCAGTCGGGGGGCAGCTCGCGCCGGGCGGAGAGGAGCGCTTCGTCTTGCTGCACCCTGAGGACCATCGCAAGGCTCTGTTCGCCTGGACGACGCGGCCTAGGGGGCCGTGTGGGCCGGCGCCTCGAAGCACAATGAGGATGTCCTGGCAGACCTGTTGAAGCTCCGTGACACACTTACTGCGGCCGCGGAGCTAACCTCGGGCGCCCTACTTACAATGGCCGGTGATGTGCTCCTGAGTAGGCCGGTGAGTGAATCGTCTTACCATCTTCGATTTTGCCCTGTCTTGCTGCTTTTAGTGTCTGAGTGCATCCCTCTCACCTCAGGCGCTGATGGAGACCTCGATGAAGAAGTCTAGGTTCCTGCGCCTGGCCTACCAGGCACAGGTGGAGAGGGATGCAGACCACTATCGCTGCTATGAAGCAGAGGCGGAGGCCCGGCGACTGTGTGAGGAGCTGGAGGCTTCCCGGAGGGCCGGAGAAGAGTTGCGCGAGGCTCTACTCCACGCCTCCTAGACAGTCGAGTCCATGCAGAAGCAGTCCACATAGCGCGAGGTGCTGGCACAGTCACAGGTCGCCGCGCTGATGTCTAAGGCGACGAGCTCAAGGCGGCGATGGCCGCCCAGGAGGAAGAGCGTAATGCGGAAGTTGCCGCTTGGAACGAGGCCGAGCAGGGTCGCCAGTGTCTCGAGGCCGAGTGCTGAGATCTCCGTGCTGTTTGCGCAGGTGGGTTGCGGCCCGCTGAGGCCTTGCCTTCACTTGGTGGCTTCGCTGTCTAACGCCTCGTGGTTTTTTGTAGATCTACGCGCAAAGGCGATCTCGGATTAGGACGAGAAGGTGGCGGTGGGCCAGAAGGCGCGGGAAGTGGTCGACAAGCTGTCGATCATGACCACCTTCGCACGGGCGCTCTGTGACCATGTGCTCGGTGGTGGTCGGGGTGACGTCCAGACGGCCGCCCGACTCGACAAGGCCCGGCTTCGGGTGGACCCCTTGATAGCGAGGGAGTCTACTTCGAAGCACTCGCTGCCTTGACGTTGGTCGGTGCACACTACAAAGGCATCAACTTCAGGGCTGTGGGGCAGGGATATCCCCGAACCGGTTCACCGTTGCATCGAGCGCCCAGGCCCTTGCCGACCAGGTTTCGCCCGCTAGAGTGCGCATTCAGCACCTCGCCCCCAAAGAGTAGAGATTGTCAGTTTAGTGTTTTGTTAAAGTTTATACTGAACATTTTTGCAGCAAACAAGTGGTACGGGTGCATCCTATGTTCTGGACTTGAGGTTTAGTTAAGTTTGCCTTTTTTCCTGCTCTGTTTCTCTTACTTTTGCGCGTAGGTGCATGACTCTGCCCGGGGACCAGCCCGCAAGGCTCAGTCTTGTGCGACCTAATGGCGCAGCCAAGAGGTCAAGGGGTGGGTCGCTTGTCTCCCTGTGACGTGAAACGAGGGCGAGGCATGACTTTGGAAGAATCGTCAAATCATTTTTCCCCATTGCTTGAACCAAAGTAGCGTTCTGTTCCCCCTTGGACTTGTGTGCGGATTCGCGACCTTGCCAGTCTTGCGCAACCCATTGGCGTGATCAAGAGGTCGGGGGTCGAGTTGCTTGCTTTTATAATGCGAGAAGGGGGGTGAGGCGAAGATGATTTCTTAGTTTGTACTGTATGTGCCTATGTGAGTAGCCCCCGCGAGTGAGCCGCGCCGACTGCTAGTGCGAGTCAGCACGGGTTACTTGGGTAGTGACGATGTTCAGGACATGTTGAAAAATTGAACTTTGAGCCATTTCTAGAAATTTTGACTAAGAATTTCGACATTCATGGGTAGATTTACAAATAGACTTGCGCATATTTACATGAGTGAACTAGGGGTAGAATATACGTAGCTGTTCGATGTTCCAGGCGTTGGTCAAGATCCTGCTGTCGCGGTCCTTCAGGCGGTAAGCCCCCGAGCGTATGACTTTGGCGATGGTGAATGGTCCTTCCTAGGGTGGTGAGAGCTTGTGCGCGTCCTTGGCAGCTTGGACCCGTCGTAGGACTAGGTCCCCAACCTAAAACGCTCGACCTTGGACGCTCTGCTGTGGTAGCATCGTAGGGTCTACTGGTACTTGGCGGACCGGAGGAGCGCCACGTCGCGTGCTCATCGAGTG
>JAHUYU010001990.1:0-27546 GCA_030439765.1 Tripidium arundinaceum
CCTGTACCATGTCGTGCCTCCCACCGCCGCAGCGCTTGCCGCCGGAGCAGCGCTGCTGTCGCTCCCGGCTGCCTGGCTAGACCGCCTGCTCTCATGGCTGTGGAGGTAAGAGGAGAGGGCGAGATGGGGAGCGGCGAGATGGAAGGGAGAGCTAGAGAGAGGGCGAGTGGACTGGGAAGGGCGCTTGGCCGGCTCCACATCGAGGAGGCAGTGGCGCCGGGGACGCAGCAGTGGAGGTGGGGCACCAGCGCATGCATGGCCACCACGTAGCCGTTTTCCTGAGCACGTGGCGAGTGACGACGTAGGCACTTTGGAATCCAAGAAACGGCATAATCCTGCCCGATTCGAATCTGGGCGCCTATATGAAATTTGTTCCCCTCCTGATGCTCTTCAAGATTGCTTAAGGGGTCATGGCCATTAGAGCGCTAGATCAGCAGATAATTAGCGTCCAAGAGTAATTCATCAGTGAGCTTGACAGCAATTAGGACTAACTCAATGTGCTGTTTTGACCCGGTTTGACTGGGGTTTTAGGAAGTCAAACATGAGTCAACTTACTCCAAACTTCACTAGGCTCTTCTCCAAGCAAAAAACCACAACTTTTGTAAATGGACTGACTTCAGTTGTTTAAAAAAAACTGAAGAACGCGACATGCCAACATTGCAATGTCAGCGAGAACTTCCATGACTTGGAAATATTTGAGAACTGAGAAAACAGCATTACTTTCAATCTTGTGTCCACTGTTTGATATATTTGCAAGCCGATTTGGCTCTTGGTCCAAAAACCAAGTTTGTTGTGCTCATCCTAAACTACAACTTCTATTAAAGGTTAAACCTCAAATCTGGTATAGAACTATTGTTTTGTTTTGGTCAAAGCAGCATTTCGATAAAGCTTAAACTAGGGTTTTAGGCCGATTGAGGCATTTTCTTGGCATTTGATCAACACAAACCTTTGATAACTTTTGTTGTAGAACTAATTTGGAGTTGTTTGAGCAAGGTTGTAAGGTTTGTTGACACCACATATTCCCATGCACTTAATAAAGCAACTCAAGCAAGAATATAACTTATCATTCCATGTGACTTTTTGATTCCAATCTTCATGAAATTTTTTCAATAGTCAATATAGATGGAAGTTGATATGAGGCACATGAAAGAGGCATTTTCAACATTACTCATGCTAATTCTTGAAAAGGGTTTAACATTAAGCACAAGGGTTTTGCTCCTATTCCCAAAAGTTAAAGTTGGGGCTCATTTTCAGAGAGTTGATCTCAACACCTTTGTCACCACTTACAAGTTTGAACTAGAGCTCTTAATCATCACTTGACATCTCGTGTTTAAGTCCAAACCCACTGTTTAGCTTGTGACACCTGGGGTGTTACACGTAGTATCAGCGTCTTGGAATACACACTCCTCATCAGGAGTATGCGGTCCTACTAATCTAGGATCAGCAACAAAATAGCAATGCATAGCAGTCAACCATAATATGCATCTCTAACGCCACCTCTTGTAATGTGTGCCCTCAAAAATATTTGGTTTTAGCATACTCGCAAAGCCGACTACCGAAAAATGCCTATCAGGTTTTTGGATTGTTAGAAATTTAGGCAATTTTAGTATCATTTTAATCTAGAAAATGATTAAGAACAAGTTTGTGGCCTCAGATATGTGCACGTGTGATTTAAGTGTCATGAACATATATATGATACTAATTATCAGGATCTTGATCACTGTAAAAAGAGGATGGATTGCAACATACCCAGCAACACCAGAGCCGGTTACTCTAGTCGACATAGTGCCTGTTGTTGTAGTCATCCCGCTCGATGCAGCGCAGAGATGTAGCAGTGCCGATCTCCCGCTGCCAGGAAGAAGAGGAAGTCGTGGATCGATTGATTGAGCAGTCGCGTAATCGCTCCCCAAAAACCTGATGGCCGTCCTTCACTCGAGCAGATGAACGCAGAGATGACTCGGTTTCGGAGGCCTGCTCTCCATATCCCCGTGCTCGCAGGAACCAGGACGGGAAGGCTTGGCCAGCGGCGGAAGCGTGGATGTCTTGCACGCGTGAGAGACTAGAGAGACTAAATGTTGAAGCAGGTCTTACTTTTATCTTGTAGCCAGGAAGTAGAGCGGGCATAAGTGCCAGCCGCAGGAGATCAAGAGTCAGAAGCGGAAAAGACGCTCACGGAAGAAACTCCGGTCATCATGAGCGGAAACTCCCATAACTCTTGCCATTAGGAGCAGAAACTCCTATAACTCAAAACCAATTCATGCACCGCATGCGCGTGTGGCTCACTCTTATCATTTCTCAACTTCTTAATGTAGGCAGACATAGTCCGCATATATAGGTCGAGTCAACATTGAGTCAAAAATCCCGTATGGGACTGAATCTTATAGCGCACAATATTTAATACAGACCTTAGAATTATTCGATTTAATTAAATAAAATATTAGGCTTGGCCTACCTTAAATCTAACACCAATGACCGGCCACAGCTAGCACCGACCAAGCCTGAGCCGCCGCTGGCTTGGCTGTGGGCGACTACTGGCTAGGGATGGCTCATGGCTGGTACGTAGTGGCCAGGGGCCATTATTAATTTGCTTCCAAGAATTAAAGAAATTATAAAGAACAGTTTGACTCCCTGTTTATAAGAAACTTCTGCCCCTCTGGGTTCAATTATTTTGAATTCTCCCTCTGATGGAGCTTCAGGAGGACCTTTAGTTGAGTCTTGAACGATAGTTCGTACGCTGTATGCGCTAGTCCAATTTACCATAAGCAGATTACGGCCTATGTATACTCTCACCTCATAAAACACAGGAGGAAATTTCTTATAAAGAAATTGCAAGACTCTATGTAATATATATGATATATAAATGTCATCGGCTCGTCACACACTTTATAAATAGCAAAACACAACATCGGTGATGTTGTGTTTTGCTATAAATAGTACTTCACATGGTATATATACGATGAAAAACCAAAACTTAAATTTCACAGCGTATAGCAGGATGACAAGAACACAAAAATCCCGTACCTTGAGAAAGCAGTAGCATACAAAACTGTAGTCCAACTAGGCTAGAGAAGGTTGTGATATTGGCACGGCTCAATCAAACGCTGGCAACACCGCCCTGCACCTCGATCGATCGAAAGCGCAAAATTAAAGTCACCCGGGCGATTTGATTGAACCATGCAACACCGCACTCTCTCAGCCAACCAAACGCCACCACCTTTCGTGCATATAGCAAGCCTTCTTGATCGATCGATCGCCATGGACGACCCGACACCGAGCTCCCAGTCACGCAACCCTAGACTCGAGGGGTCGGAGAACTTGGCTGGCAATGGAGCAAGCAGGCGAGGCAAGCAGCTGAATTAATAGATGCGCGGCAACCATACCAATGGGCATACTCCCTTTGTCCCTAAATATTGTCGTTTTCGCTTTCCGATAAACAACTTTGACTAAATATATATTAAAAATATTAGTATTTATAATACATAATGAGTATCATTGGAAAGATCATTGAATTTAGTTTTTTAATAATTTATTTAGAAATACAAATGTTGCACGTATTTTCTATAAATCAAGTCAAATTTGTGGCACGTACACCAACGATGATAGTTATTTAGGGACGGAGGGAGTACGAACCTAAGCCGAGAAAGAAAATAATCACAAAGATAAGAGAAATGGTTGAGACGTCGGTGTCTCGCCGAAGCCTCATCAAGAAACCAGGCATCACACGGCCGGGCAAAATAATGCAAATACAAATTGCAGCATGACAAGGCAAGACGTAAGGAGAAGGGGCAGAGAGGAGGTGGGCTGTGGCGTTGCCAAACCAGCCAATGACCTGCCTTGGCGATGCGTCTTTACTCAGGTAGTGGTTGATGACTTGCCGTAGCGAGCTACCGTCTCCGTCTAGCCGCCCTGCCGGCCTGTTTATGTATCCACGCGTTCCACCTGCCTGACCGGCCGGCCGGCCGGACGGACGGGAGCACGCACCAGAACCGCCAACTTTTCAGCGGAATCGCCTGCCTCCCGCGGTGACTTTTCCGTCTGAACTCGCGTTGGCCGGCCGCGCGCGGCGAATTGACCGCATCGAGCATCGGCAGTTCGGCACTGTAAAACAGACTGTCTCTGGTTTGGTTTGGCTAGGAGCCTAGGACCTAGGACACGACAGGCAGAGGCAGGAGAAGATGTTGATGCTGATTGGGTTGCTTCATCAGTTGAGTACTCTAGTAGGAGTACGTGTTGGGCGTTGCTTGTGAAGCGTGATTTGTCTAGTCAGCTGGGAGACGGTACAACGAGCATGAGTACAAGGGGTTGATGACCTGTGCCTTGAAAAGTATTGATATTTAGAGCTGGAGATAGCTTAAACTATAGCGCATTTGCAACTACTGCCCGTTGGCTGCTCTTATTTGATCAGGGCAAGGATTGAGCATTTTCCATCCACCTGACCTGTAAAATGCCACAGGTTAATTAAAAGTTGAGTGAACATTTTACATCTAAAGCTCGTAAAATATACCGCAATTATAAGATTAGCAGCAACGAAGTGTAGTGGCTAGGCTAGTATCCAATTGATACCATGGATCTTGTGATCTCAAACCCCCATGCTGCTAGCATTGAACACACGGTATCGGCCGTACAAGGTACTGTTCCATGGTCTTCTTTCGGGCAGTACGATAACGTGCCCCATTCTCGTAGTCCATAACCATCCTTGATGGATTCTTCAGTGTAGGCTGGTCACATCGCCATTATAAGGCGCCGCAGGAGCTTGAAAGGGATAGAGATTCAATGAAACACTTCCAATAAATACTCGATCCGTCTTTGTAATATAAGAATCCATCAAGGATGGTTATGGACTACGAGAATGGGGCACGTTATCGTACTGCCCGAAAGAAGACCATGGAACAGTACCTTGTACGGCCGATACCGTGTGTTCAATGCTAGCAGCATGGGGGTTTGAGATCACAAGATCCATGGTATCAATTGGATACTAGCCTAGCCACTACACTTCGTTGCTGCTAATCTTATAATTGCGGTATATTTTACGAGCTTTAGATGTAAAATGTTCACTCAACTTTTAATTAACCTGTGGCATTTTACAGGTCAGGTGGATGGAAAATGCTCAATCCTTGCCCTGATCAAATAAGAGCAGCCAACGGGCAGTAGTTGCAAATGCGCTATAGTTTAAGCTATCTCCAGCTCTAAATATCAATACTTTTCAAGGCACAGGTCATCAACCCCTTGTACTCATGCTCGTTGTACCGTCTCCCAGCTGACTAGACAAATCACGCTTCACAAGCAACGCCCAACACGTACTCCTACTAGAGTACTCAACTGATGAAGCAACCCAATCAGCATCAACATCTTCTCCTGCCTCTGCCTGTCGTGTCCTAGGTCCTAGGCTCCTAGCCAAACCAAACCAGAGACAGTCTGTTTTACAGTGCCGAACTGCCGATGCTCGATGCGGTCAATTCGCCGCGCGCGGCCGGCCAACGCGAGTTCAGACGGAAAAGTCACCGCGGGAGGCAGGCGATTCCGCTGAAAAGTTGGCGGTTCTGGTGCGTGCTCCCGTCCGTCCGGCCGGCCGGCCGGTCAGGCAGGTGGAACGCGTGGATACATAAACAGGCCGGCAGGGCGGCTAGACGGAGACGGTAGCTCGCTACGGCAAGTCATCAACCACTACCTGAGTAAAGACGCATCGCCAAGGCAGGTCATTGGCTGGTTTGGCAACGCCACAGCCCACCTCCTCTCTGCCCCTTCTCCTTACGTCTTGCCTTGTCATGCTGCAATTTGTATTTGCATTATTTTGCCCGGCCGTGTGATGCCTGGTTTCTTGATGAGGCTTCGGCGAGACACCGACGTCTCAACCATTTCTCTTATCTTTGTGATTATTTTCTTTCTCGGCTTAGGTTTCGTACTCCCTCCGTCCCTAAATAACTATCATCGTTGGTGTACGTGCCACAAATTTGACTTGATTTATAGAAAATACGTGCAACATTTGTATTTCTAAATAAATTTATTAAAAAACTAAATTCAATGATCTTTCCAATGATACTCATTATGTATTATAAATACTAATATTTTTAATATATATTTAGTCAAAGTTGTTTATCGGAAAGCGAAACGACAAATATTTAGGGACAAAGGGAGTATGCCCATTGGTATGGTTGCCGCGCATCTATTAATTCAGCTGCTTGCCTCGCCTGCTTGCTCCATTGCCAGCCAAGTTCTCCGACCCCTCGAGTCTAGGGTTGCGTGACTGGGAGCTCGGTGTCGGGTCGTCCATGGCGATCGATCGATCAAGAAGGCTTGCTATATGCACGAAAGGTGGTGGCGTTTGGTTGGCTGAGAGAGTGCGGTGTTGGCATGGTTCAATCAAATCGCCCGGGTGACTTTAATTTTGCGCTTTCGATCGATCGAGGTGCAGGGCGGTGTTGCCAGCGTTTGATTGAGCCGTGCCAATATCACAACCTTCTCTAGCCTAGTTGGACTACAGTTTTGTATGCTACTGCTTTCTCAAGGTACGGGATTTTTGTGTTCTTGTCATCCTGCTATACGCTGTGAAATTTAAGTTTTGGTTTTTCATCGTATATATACCATGTGAAGTACTATTTATAGCAAAACACAACATCACCGATGTTGTGTTTTGCTATTTATAAAGTGTGTGACGAGCCGATGACATTTATATATCATATATATTACATAGAGTCTTGCAATTTCTTTATAAGAAATTTCCTCCTGTGTTTTATGAGGTGAGAGTATACATAGGCCGTAATCTGCTTATGGTAAATTGGACTAGCGCATACAGCGTACGAACTATCGTTCAAGACTCAACTAAAGGTCCTCCTGAAGCTCCATCAGAGGGGAGAATTCAAAATAATTGAACCCAGAGGGGCAGAAGTTTCTTATAAACAGGGAGTCAAACTGTTCTTTATAATTTCTTTAATTCTTGGAAGCAAATTAATAATGGCCCCTGGCCACTACGTACCAGCCATGAGCCATCCCTAGCCAGTAGTCGCCCACAGCCAAGCCAGCGGCGGCTCAGGCTTGGTCGGTGCTAGCTGTGGCCGGTCATTGGTGTTAGATTTAAGGTAGGCCAAGCCTAATATTTTATTTAATTAAATCGAATAATTCTAAGGTCTGTATTAAATATTGTGCGCTATAAGATTCAGTCCCATACGGGATTTTTGACTCAATGTTGACTCGACCTATATATGCGGACTATGTCTGCCTACATTAAGAAGTTGAGAAATGATAAGAGTGAGCCACACGCGCATGCGGTGCATGAATTGGTTTTGAGTTATAGGAGTTTCTGCTCCTAATGGCAAGAGTTATGGGAGTTTCCGCTCATGATGACCGGAGTTTCTTCCGTGAGCGTCTTTTCCGCTTCTGACTCTTGATCTCCTGCGGCTGGCACTTATGCCCGCTCTACTTCCTGGCTACAAGATAAAAGTAAGACCTGCTTCAACATTTAGTCTCTCTAGTCTCTCACGCGTGCAAGACATCCACGCTTCCGCCGCTGGCCAAGCCTTCCCGTCCTGGTTCCTGCGAGCACGGGGATATGGAGAGCAGGCCTCCGAAACCGAGTCATCTCTGCGTTCATCTGCTCGAGTGAAGGACGGCCATCAGGTTTTTGGGGAGCGATTACGCGACTGCTCAATCAATCGATCCACGACTTCCTCTTCTTCCTGGCAGCGGGAGATCGGCACTGCTACATCTCTGCGCTGCATCGAGCGGGATGACTACAACAACAGGCACTATGTCGACTAGAGTAACCGGCTCTGGTGTTGCTGGGTATGTTGCAATCCATCCTCTTTTTACAGTGATCAAGATCCTGATAATTAGTATCATATATATGTTCATGACACTTAAATCACACGTGCACATATCTGAGGCCACAAACTTGTTCTTAATCATTTTCTAGATTAAATGATACTAAAATTGCCTAAATTTCTAACAAATCCAAAAACCTGATAGGCATTTTTCGGTAGTCGGCTTTGCGAGTATGCTAAAACCAAATATTTTTGAGGGCACACATTACAAGAGGTGGCGTTAGAGATGCATATTATGGTTGACTGCTATGCATTGCTATTTGTTGCTGATCCTAGATTAGTAGGACCGCATACTCCTGATGAGGAGTGTGTATTCCAAGACGCTGATACTACGTGTAACACCCCAGGTGTCACAAGCTAAACAGTGGGTTTGGACTTAAACACGAGATGTCAAGTGATGATTAAGAGCTCTAGTTCAAACTTGTAAGTGGTGACAAAGGTGTTGAGATCAACTCTCTGAAAATGAGCCCCAACTTTAACTTTTGGGAATAGGAGCAAAACCCTTGTGCTTAATGTTAAACCCTTTTCAAGAATTAGCATGAGTAATGTTGAAAATGCCTCTTTCATGTGCCTCATATCAACTTCCATCTATATTGACTATTGAAAAAATTTCATGAAGATTGGAATCAAAAAGTCACATGGAATGATAAGTTATATTCTTGCTTGAGTTGCTTTATTAAGTGCATGGGAATATGTGGTGTCAACAAACCTTACAACCTTGCTCAAACAACTCCAAATTAGTTCTACAACAAAAGTTATCAAAGGTTTGTGTTGATCAAATGCCAAGAAAATGCCTCAATCGGCCTAAAACCCTAGTTTAAGCTTTATCGAAATGCTGCTTTGACCAAAACAAAACAATAGTTCTATACCAGATTTGAGGTTTAACCTTTAATAGAAGTTGTAGTTTAGGATGAGCACAACAAACTTGGTTTTTGGACCAAGAGCCAAATCGGCTTGCAAATATATCAAACAGTGGACACAAGATTGAAAGTAATGCTGTTTCTCAGTTCTCAAATATTTCCAAGTCATGGAAGTTCTCGCTGACATTGCAATGTTGGCATGTCGCGTTCTTCAGTTTTTTTTAAACAACTGAAGTCAGTCCATTTACAAAAGTTGTGGTTTTTTGCTTGGAGAAGAGCCTAGTGAAGTTTGGAGTAAGTTGACTCATGTTTGACTTCCTAAAACCCCAGTCAAACCGGGTCAAAACAGCACATTGAGTTAGTCCTAATGCTGTCAAGCTCACTGATGAATTACTCTTGGACGCTAATTATCTCGTGATCTAGCGCTCTAATGGCCATGACCCCTTAAGCAATCTTGAAGAGCATCAGGAGGGGAACAAATTTCATATAGGCGCCCAGATTCGAATCGGGCAGGATTATGCCGTTTTCTTGGATTCCAAAGTGCCTACGTCGTCACTCGCCACGTGCTCAGGAAAACGGCTACGTGGTGGCCATGCATGCGCTGGTGCCCCACCTCCACTGCTGCGTCCCCGGCGCCACTGCCTCCTCGATGTGGAGCCGGCCAAGCGCCCTTCCCAGTCCACTCGCCCTCTCTCTAGCTCTCCCTTCCATCTCGCCGCTCCCCATCTCGCCCTCTCCTCTTACCTCCGCACTGGCGAAGCGCAGCGCCGCGTCCGCCGTGGACGGGCTAAGCTCACCACTGCTACACCTTTGGTGCCGCTCGTTCCTCCACCGCAAGCCCTCTCCGAGTGCTCCAGGTCCTTCCCTGTACCATGTCGTGCCTCCCACCGCCGCAGCCGCTTGCCGCCGGAGCAGCGCTGCTGTCGCTCCCGGCTGCCATGGCTAGACCGCCTGCTCTCATGGCTGTGGAGCCGCAGGCCGCCTCGGGCCGAGCCAAGCAGCCTAGCGGGTGCGCCTCCCTCCCCTCCCCCCCCTCCCCCCACGCAGCTGCTCGCCGTCGCAGCCGCCCCACAGCCGGAATCGCCATCCCCGGCCAACTCCTATGCTCCCCTGCATTGGATTGAAGAAGGAGGACCTGCGCTCAAAATAGGGAAGAAGGGAGGGGGATAAGTGCATAGGTCTTGACTCATGTGCATAGTGCCGCACGGTGCACTTTATCTTTTTTCTTTTTCTTTTGTGAATAAATCGGCTGAAACTTCTAAAATCCATAGTAAATCAGCGAAAAATCATAAAAAGCCAAATGAAGATGTTTTCGAATCCTTGTATGTATAATCTTGTATGTTTTAGTAGAAAAATCTTGGTGTAGATTTATACCTATGCTATTTAGGGTTTTCTATGGCTAAATTCATATCTACTGTTATAGTGCTCCAATTGCTGTGAAATTTTTATGGTAGGCTGTGCATATGATGGTTGTTCTATGGTAAAACTTTTAGGTTCATTGGATGTAGTATCACTGAGTTCTTGATTTAACTTGTTTGATGCTTGCTTGGCTTGTGAAAATGATAAATGAAGCTATAAGTATCAAAGCCTTGTAAAATTTATGCAACATGCTATTTAGGACTTATGGAAGCTGCTGTAATTTTTCTATAATTAATACTACAATGCAAGTAGGCTTTTTCTTTTTCCCTTGTGTTTGCTAGGTAATTAGAAAAGGCATATAATTAATTTATTTGGGAGTGATCAATAGTTTTTCTAGCATGTTTAGGAAGTGTGCTAACTAATGCTACCCTGATATATGCCCAAATCTTGTTTATAGTATGCAGTTTGCTTTTAATTGCTTTCTATATGTTGCCATGTATAGCTTTTGCTTTTAAATAAAAATGTGTGAGGTGTGTTAATATGCTTTTCATGTTAGCCATGACTAATGCTAACTAACTATGTTAATAATAGTTTCAAGCTAAATGTTTGATTTGTACATGTGTAATCTTGTTAAAGAACTAGATGAAGAACCTTGCCACATGTATGCTGAAAATGGCCACATGTATAGTTTCTGTTGTAGTAATATTCTCATAATGCAAATGATGTTTTCTGTGGATGTAATGAATACAAAAGAAAAAGAAAAAAGATAAAGTGCACCGTGCGGCACTATGCACATGAGTCAAGACCTATGCACTTATCCCCCTCCCTTCTTCCCTATTTTGAGCGCAGGTCCTCCTTCTTCAATCCAATGCAGGGGAGCATAGGAGTTGGCCGGGGATGGCGATTCCGGCTGTGGGGCGGCTGCGACGGCGAGCAGCTGCGTGGGGGGAGGGGGGGAGGGGAGGGAGGCGCACCCGCTAGGCTGCTTGGCTCGGCCCGAGGCGGCCTGCGGCTCCACAGCCATGAGAGCAGGCGGTCTAGCCATGGCAGCCGGGAGCGACAGCAGCGCTGCTCCGGCGGCAAGCGGCTGCGGCGGTGGGAGGCACGACATGGTACAGGGAAGGACCTGGAGCACTCGGAGAGGGCTTGCGGTGGAGGAACGAGCGGCACCAAAGGTGTAGCAGTGGTGAGCTTAGCCCGTCCACGGCGGACGCGGCGCTGCGCTTCGCCAGTGCGGAGGTAAGAGGAGAGGGCGAGATGGGGAGCGGCGAGATGGAAGGGAGAGCTAGAGAGAGGGCGAGTGGACTGGGAAGGGCGCTTGGCCGGCTCCACATCGAGGAGGCAGTGGCGCCGGGGACGCAGCAGTGGAGGTGGGGCACCAGCGCATGCATGGCCACCACGTAGCCGTTTTCCTGAGCACGTGGCGAGTGACGACGTAGGCACTTTGGAATCCAAGAAACGGCATAATCCTGCCCGATTCGAATCTGGGCGCCTATATGAAATTTGTTCCCCTCCTGATGCTCTTCAAGATTGCTTAAGGGGTCATGGCCATTAGAGCGCTAGATCAGCAGATAATTAGCGTCCAAGAGTAATTCATCAGTGAGCTTGACAGCAATTAGGACTAACTCAATGTGCTGTTTTGACCCGGTTTGACTGGGGTTTTAGGAAGTCAAACATGAGTCAACTTACTCCAAACTTCACTAGGCTCTTCTCCAAGCAAAAAACCACAACTTTTGTAAATGGACTGACTTCAGTTGTTTAAAAAAAACTGAAGAACGCGACATGCCAACATTGCAATGTCAGCGAGAACTTCCATGACTTGGAAATATTTGAGAACTGAGAAAACAGCATTACTTTCAATCTTGTGTCCACTGTTTGATATATTTGCAAGCCGATTTGGCTCTTGGTCCAAAAACCAAGTTTGTTGTGCTCATCCTAAACTACAACTTCTATTAAAGGTTAAACCTCAAATCTGGTATAGAACTATTGTTTTGTTTTGGTCAAAGCAGCATTTCGATAAAGCTTAAACTAGGGTTTTAGGCCGATTGAGGCATTTTCTTGGCATTTGATCAACACAAACCTTTGATAACTTTTGTTGTAGAACTAATTTGGAGTTGTTTGAGCAAGGTTGTAAGGTTTGTTGACACCACATATTCCCATGCACTTAATAAAGCAACTCAAGCAAGAATATAACTTATCATTCCATGTGACTTTTTGATTCCAATCTTCATGAAATTTTTTCAATAGTCAATATAGATGGAAGTTGATATGAGGCACATGAAAGAGGCATTTTCAACATTACTCATGCTAATTCTTGAAAAGGGTTTAACATTAAGCACAAGGGTTTTGCTCCTATTCCCAAAAGTTAAAGTTGGGGCTCATTTTCAGAGAGTTGATCTCAACACCTTTGTCACCACTTACAAGTTTGAACTAGAGCTCTTAATCATCACTTGACATCTCGTGTTTAAGTCCAAACCCACTGTTTAGCTTGTGACACCTGGGGTGTTACACGTAGTATCAGCGTCTTGGAATACACACTCCTCATCAGGAGTATGCGGTCCTACTAATCTAGGATCGGCAACAAAATAGCAATGCATAGCAGTCAACCATAATATGCATCTCTAACGCCACCTCTTGTAATGTGTGCCCTCAAAAATATTTGGTTTTAGCATACTCGCAAAGCCGACTACCGAAAAATGCCTATCAGGTTTTTGGATTGTTAGAAATTTAGGCAATTTTAGTATCATTTTAATCTAGAAAATGATTAAGAACAAGTTTGTGGCCTCAGATATGTGCACGTGTGATTTAAGTGTCATGAACATATATATGATACTAATTATCAGGATCTTGATCACTGTAAAAAGAGGATGGATTGCAACATACCCAGCAACACCAGAGCCGGTTACTCTAGTCGACATAGTGCCTGTTGTTGTAGTCATCCCGCTCGATGCAGCGCAGAGATGTAGCAGTGCCGATCTCCCGCTGCCAGGAAGAAGAGGAAGTCGTGGATCGATTGATTGAGCAGTCGCGTAATCGCTCCCCAAAAACCTGATGGCCGTCCTTCACTCGAGCAGATGAACGCAGAGATGACTCGGTTTCGGAGGCCTGCTCTCCATATCCCCGTGCTCGCAGGAACCAGGACGGGAAGGCTTGGCCAGCGGCGGAAGCGTGGATGTCTTGCACGCGTGAGAGACTAGAGAGACTAAATGTTGAAGCAGGTCTTACTTTTATCTTGTAGCCAGGAAGTAGAGCGGGCATAAGTGCCAGCCGCAGGAGATCAAGAGTCAGAAGCGGAAAAGACGCTCACGGAAGAAACTCCGGTCATCATGAGCGGAAACTCCCATAACTCTTGCCATTAGGAGCAGAAACTCCTATAACTCAAAACCAATTCATGCACCGCATGCGCGTGTGGCTCACTCTTATCATTTCTCAACTTCTTAATGTAGGCAGACATAGTCCGCATATATAGGTCGAGTCAACATTGAGTCAAAAATCCCGTATGGGACTGAATCTTATAGCGCACAATATTTAATACAGACCTTAGAATTATTCGATTTAATTAAATAAAATATTAGGCTTGGCCTACCTTAAATCTAACACCAATGACCGGCCACAGCTAGCACCGACCAAGCCTGAGCCGCCGCTGGCTTGGCTGTGGGCGACTACTGGCTAGGGATGGCTCATGGCTGGTACGTAGTGGCCAGGGGCCATTATTAATTTGCTTCCAAGAATTAAAGAAATTATAAAGAACAGTTTGACTCCCTGTTTATAAGAAACTTCTGCCCCTCTGGATTCAATTATTTTGAATTCTCCCCTCTGATGGAGCTTCAGGAGGACCTTTAGTTGAGTCTTGAACGATAGTTCGTACGCTGTATGCGCTAGTCCAATTTACCATAAGCAGATTACGGCCTATGTATACTCTCACCTCATAAAACACAGGAGGAAATTTCTTATAAAGAAATTGCAAGACTCTATGTAATATATATGATATATAAATGTCATCGGCTCGTCACACACTTTATAAATAGCAAAACACAACATCGGTGATGTTGTGTTTTGCTATAAATAGTACTTCACATGGTATATATACGATGAAAAACCAAAACTTAAATTTCACAGCGTATAGCAGGATGACAAGAACACAAAAATCCCGTACCTTGAGAAAGCAGTAGCATACAAAACTGTAGTCCAACTAGGCTAGAGAAGGTTGTGATATTGGCACGGCTCAATCAAACGCTGGCAACACCGCCCTGCACCTCGATCGATCGAAAGCGCAAAATTAAAGTCACCCGGGCGATTTGATTGAACCATGCCAACACCGCACTCTCTCAGCCAACCAAACGCCACCACCTTTCGTGCATATAGCAAGCCTTCTTGATCGATCGATCGCCATGGACGACCCGACACCGAGCTCCCAGTCACGCAACCCTAGACTCGAGGGGTCGGAGAACTTGGCTGGCAATGGAGCAAGCAGGCGAGGCAAGCAGCTGAATTAATAGATGCGCGGCAACCATACCAATGGGCATACTCCCTTTGTCCCTAAATATTTGTCGTTTTCGCTTTCCGATAAACAACTTTGACTAAATATATATTAAAAATATTAGTATTTATAATACATAATGAGTATCATTGGAAAGATCATTGAATTTAGTTTTTTAATAAATTTATTTAGAAATACAAATGTTGCACGTATTTTCTATAAATCAAGTCAAATTTGTGGCACGTACACCAACGATGATAGTTATTTAGGGACGGAGGGAGTACGAACCTAAGCCGAGAAAGAAAATAATCACAAAGATAAGAGAAATGGTTGAGACGTCGGTGTCTCGCCGAAGCCTCATCAAGAAACCAGGCATCACACGGCCGGGCAAAATAATGCAAATACAAATTGCAGCATGACAAGGCAAGACGTAAGGAGAAGGGGCAGAGAGGAGGTGGGCTGTGGCGTTGCCAAACCAGCCAATGACCTGCCTTGGCGATGCGTCTTTACTCAGGTAGTGGTTGATGACTTGCCGTAGCGAGCTACCGTCTCCGTCTAGCCGCCCTGCCGGCCTGTTTATGTATCCACGCGTTCCACCTGCCTGACCGGCCGGCCGGCCGGACGGACGGGAGCACGCACCAGAACCGCCAACTTTTCAGCGGAATCGCCTGCCTCCCGCGGTGACTTTTCCGTCTGAACTCGCGTTGGCCGGCCGCGCGCGGCGAATTGACCGCATCGAGCATCGGCAGTTCGGCACTGTATAAACAGACTGTCTCTGGTTTGGTTTGGCTAGGAGCCTAGGACCTAGGACACGACAGGCAGAGGCAGGAGAAGATGTTGATGCTGATTGGGTTGCTTCATCAGTTGAGTACTCTAGTAGGAGTACGTGTTGGGCGTTGCTTGTGAAGCGTGATTTGTCTAGTCAGCTGGGAGACGGTACAACGAGCATGAGTACAAGGGGTTGATGACCTGTGCCTTGAAAAGTATTGATATTTAGAGCTGGAGATAGCTTAAACTATAGCGCATTTGCAACTACTGCCCGTTGGCTGCTCTTATTTGATCAGGGCAAGGATTGAGCATTTTCCATCCACCTGACCTGTAAAATGCCACAGGTTAATTAAAAGTTGAGTGAACATTTTACATCTAAAGCTCGTAAAATATACCGCAATTATAAGATTAGCAGCAACGAAGTGTAGTGGCTAGGCTAGTATCCAATTGATACCATGGATCTTGTGATCTCAAACCCCCATGCTGCTAGCATTGAACACACGGTATCGGCCGTACAAGGTACTGTTCCATGGTCTTCTTTCGGGCAGTACGATAACGTGCCCCATTCTCGTAGTCCATAACCATCCTTGATGGATTCTTCAGTGTAGGCTGGTCACATCGCCATTATAAGGCGCCGCAGGAGCTTGAAAGGGATAGAGATTCAATGAAACACTTCCAATAAATACTCGATCCGTCTTTGTAATATAAGAATCCAAATTCAAAATATATACTAAAATATAAAGTATTCTAGGTTCTCAATCTTCTCTCTCCTCTATCTTTTTTAAAAAAAATATTGAGAATCCATTTAAACTTAACATCAACCAAAACAGCTAGCATGAATTAAGAAAAATATCAATTGAACTACTCACTTCATCCTAATTAGTTAGGGGTAAGGTGGTCTTTTGTCAGGCTCCTTATTTTATCTGAAAATCACTTGGAATCCTTATGTTATAGGTCGGAGTGAATAATAGGATTGGATGCAGCGCAAATTAATGCACTTGAATCCACACATTAAAATCAACCAATTTTTAGACATGAGGGTGATCGCCCAATTTTTCTGAATTTGGCATTTTTTTTGAAAAATGTTTACGTTTAGACCCCCGGTCAACTTAAACCCGACTTTGGACCCTGGGGGTCGGTGCCATGGCCTGTGGCACCGAGATAACATGTCATGGCGCCGAGGTGATTTCCACATGCTAGCGTGGCATCCTACATGGCAGGTAGGTCGGCGCCACAAATCTCGACACCGACCTCGGCGCCATAGATCTTGGCGCCGAGGTTGCAAACCCTATACCCCACGCGGTCTATTCTTCTCTCTCTCTCACTCTCTCTCGCACGCTCGCTCTCTGTCTCGCCGCCGCCGTAGCACTGGTGGCCGTCGTCCCTGCCTCCAGCCGCCGCTCCCGTCCCCTCCTCCTGCCGCTGGTCCCTTCCCTGCGTCCAGCCGCCGCTCCCAGGCCCCGCCTGCGCCCGGCCGCCGACCGACGCTGCCCCGGCCGCCCTTGTCGCCCCCTGCCCTGCTCGTTCTCCGCGAGGACCGGCGCGGCGAGGGTGGCCCCCCACCGGTCCCCGGCGAGCTCGCCGGCGTGTGGGCCTCCAGGCCCCGCTCCGGGCGGCGCCACCCCGCCCGTCCGCAGCCCCTACGCCGGCCGTCCCCTGGGCCCGCACGTCCCTGCCGTCCTCCAAGTAAGTTTTTTAGTTTAGGTATTTTAGTAATATCGTTATTAAATTTATTTAGTTTAGGAAATTTAGTTATTTAGTTCAATTAGTTTAGGTAATTTAGCTATCAAATTTAGTTAGATAGTTAGCAAATGTAGTTAGGAAATTTAGTTAGATAGTTATTTAGTTAGGTAGATAGTTAGGTTATTTACTTAGCAAATTTAGTTAGGTAATTTAGTTAGTTGGCAAGTTTAGATATTTAGATAATGTAGGTAGTTGTTTTTGTGTAATATACCCGTAATAACTTTCGTGTTGTGCATACCAATGTCACCGTGTATCATGGAGGAAGTGTGAAGGAAGATGAGTTTGGGAATGTCAGTTTTGTTGGAATGTAAAGGGTGCCTCTGATATTCGATGTGCAGTCGTTGTTTAGTGAGCTATTTCGTAGGGCTTGTGATGAGGTTCACTACAATACAAATGGGGATGCCATCTCAGTTGAGGGTTTACTTCACTACGGTAAATCAGGCCGAATTTTTAGGCGGCTGATCCCAATTGCATCTGAGGGTGATTGGGAGAAGTATGTCAAAACTGTCATGAAGAATGAGTTTCAATGTTTGGATTTGCTTGTGCGGAAGTTATCCATTGATCCTACCCCTCATGGCTATTCACCTCCTAATGGGCATTCATCCCCTCGTGGGTTCTCGCCAGAACTGGAGAATCTACCACCTTCTAACCCGCCATTACCCAACCGTGAGGTGGATGTGGTTGTGGTGCCCGATGCTCATTCCGCCCCAAATGAGGTTGGAATTTGTCCTGATGTTCGTGAAGAATATTGGATTAATGATGTTGTTACGGCCGCTCAGGAGATCCCTTTGACCCAGAATCATCCAAGTAAGTGTCATAGTAACACTTTGGCTTTCCTTATTCGCCCTTGATTCCACTCCTTTATCTCAATGTATCCATATTTGTGCTTTAAATGCAGGTGACATACCTGATAATGTTGGTTGTCCTCCTGTGCCACCATCAGTCAATGTGGACCATAGGGCCTCTAATAGTGTGGATGTTCATATTGCGGATGATGAGGAGCCTTATGGGACTGCATGAGCCATTGATTCCGATGATGACCGACCTGTTGCAGCATTGAGCAAACAAGATATGGAGCTCATCAGACGTTTTTGTCCTGATCGTGATCCACTAGTTCATGAATTCAGCGATCTCGGTCATTCTCAAAATGCTTATGGAGAAGGAATAGATGACGAATTGCTAGAGGCTCCTGAGGCCGGGGACAGCGTGGAAATTCAGAAGGGTTTGGTCTTCAAGGACTTGCCTATGTTGAGAAGGTGGTTACAGGAATATTCTGTGAAACGTAAAAGACCTTTCAAGGTGAGGCATTCCTATGTGGAGCAGTGTTACTATGACACTTACTTGGATGATTCTGGGTCAAAGGGATCTCCTGAGCGGCCGTAACAACATCATTAATCCAATATTCTTCACGAACATCAGGACAAATTCCAACCTCATTTGGGGCGGAATGAGCATCGGGCACCACAACCACATCCACCTCACGGTTGGGTAATGGCGGGTTAGAAGGTGGTAGATTCTCCAGTTCTGGCGAGAACCCACGAGGGGATGAATGCCCATTAGGAGGTGAATAGCCATGAGGGGTAGGATCAATGGATAACTTCCGCACAAGCAAATCCAAACATTGAAACTCATTCTTCATGACAGTTTTGACATACTTCTCCCAATCACCCTCAGATGCAATTGGGATCAGCCGCCTAAAAATTCGGCCTGATTTACCGTAGTGAAGTAAACCCTCAACTGAGATGGCATCCCCATTTGTATTGTAGTGAACCTCATCACAAGCCCTACGAAATAGCTCACTAAACAACGACTGCACATCGAATATCAGAGGCACCCTTTACATTCCAACAAAACTGACATTCCCAAACTCATCTTCCTTCACACTTCCTCCATGATACACGGTGACATTGGTATGCACAACACGAAAGTTATTACGGGTATATTACACAAAAACAACTACCTACATTATCTAAATATCTAAACTTGCCAACTAACTAAATTACCTAACTAAATTTGCTAAGTAAATAACCTAACTATCTACCTAACTAAATAACTATCTAACTAAATTTCCTAACTACATTTGCTAACTATCTAACTAAATTTGATAGCTAAATTACCTAAACTAATTGAACTAAATAACTAAATTTCCTAAACTAAATAAATTTAATAACGATATTACTAAAATACCTAAACTAAAAAACTTACTTGGAGGACGGCAGGGACGTGCGGGCCCAGGGGACGGCCGGCGTAGGGGCTGCGGACGGGCGGGGTGGCGCCGCCCGGAGCGGGGCCTGGAGGCCCACACGCCGGCGAGCTCGCCGGGGACCGGTGGGGGGCCACCCTCGCCGCGCCGGTCCTCGCGGAGAACGAGCAGGGCAGGGGGCGACAAGGGCGGCCGGGGCAGCGTCGGTCGGCGGCCGGGCGCAGGCGGGGCCTGGGAGCGGCGGCTGGACGCAGGGAAGGGACCAGCGGCAGGAGGAGGGGACGGGAGCGGCGGCTGGAGGCAGGGACGACGGCCACCAGTGCTACGGCGGCGGCGAGACAGAGAGCGAGCGTGCGAGAGAGAGTGAGAGAGAGAGAAGAATAGACCGCGTGGGGTATAGGGTTTGCAACCTCGGCGCCAAGATCTATGGCGCCGAGGTCGGTGTCGAGATTTGTGGCGCCGACCTACCTGCCATGTAGGATGCCACGCTAGCATGTGGAAATCACCTCGGCGCCATGACATGTTATCTCGGTGCCACAGGCCATGGCACCGACCCCCAGGGTCCAAAGTCGGGTTTAAGTTGACCGGGGGTCTAAACGTAAACATTTTCAAAAAAAATGCCAAATTCAGAAAAATTGGGCGATCACCCTCATGTCTAAAAATTGGTTGATTTTAATGTGTGGATTCAAGTGCATTAATTTGCGCTGCATCCAATCCTATTATTCACTCCGACCTATAACATAAGGATTCCAAGTGATTTTCAGATAAAATAAGGAGCCTGACAAAAGACCACCTTACCCTAACTAATTAGGATGAAGTGAGTAGTTCAATTGATATTTTTCTTAATTCATGCTAGCTGTTTTGGTTGATGTTAAGTTTAAATGGATTCTCAATATTTTTTTTAAAAAAAGATAGAGGAGAGAGAAGATTGAGAACCTAGAATACTTTATATTTTAGTATATATTTTGAATTTGGATTCTTATATTACAAAGACGGATCGAGTATTTATTGGAAGTGTTTCATTGAATCTCTATCCCTTTCAAGCTCCTGCGGCGCCTTATAATGGCGATGTGACCAGCCTACACTGAAGAATCCATCAAGGATGGTTATGGACTACGAGAATGGGGCACGTTATCGTACTGCCCGAAAGAAGACCATGGAACAGTACCTTGTACGGCCGATACCGTGTGTTCAATGCTAGCAGCATGGGGGTTTGAGATCACAAGATCCATGGTATCAATTGGATACTAGCCTAGCCACTACACTTCGTTGCTGCTAATCTTATAATTGCGGTATATTTTACGAGCTTTAGATGTAAAATGTTCACTCAACTTTTAATTAACCTGTGGCATTTTACAGGTCAGGTGGATGGAAAATGCTCAATCCTTGCCCTGATCAAATAAGAGCAGCCAACGGGCAGTAGTTGCAAATGCGCTATAGTTTAAGCTATCTCCAGCTCTAAATATCAATACTTTTCAAGGCACAGGTCATCAACCCCTTGTACTCATGCTCGTTGTACCGTCTCCCAGCTGACTAGACAAATCACGCTTCACAAGCAACGCCCAACACGTACTCCTACTAGAGTACTCAACTGATGAAGCAACCCAATCAGCATCAACATCTTCTCCTGCCTCTGCCTGTCGTGTCCTAGGTCCTAGGCTCCTAGCCAAACCAAACCAGAGACAGTCTGTTTTACAGTGCCGAACTGCCGATGCTCGATGCGGTCAATTCGCCGCGCGCGGCCGGCCAACGCGAGTTCAGACGGAAAAGTCACCGCGGGAGGCAGGCGATTCCGCTGAAAAGTTGGCGGTTCTGGTGCGTGCTCCCGTCCGTCCGGCCGGCCGGCCGGTCAGGCAGGTGGAACGCGTGGATACATAAACAGGCCGGCAGGGCGGCTAGACGGAGACGGTAGCTCGCTACGGCAAGTCATCAACCACTACCTGAGTAAAGACGCATCGCCAAGGCAGGTCATTGGCTGGTTTGGCAACGCCACAGCCCACCTCCTCTCTGCCCCTTCTCCTTACGTCTTGCCTTGTCATGCTGCAATTTGTATTTGCATTATTTTGCCCGGCCGTGTGATGCCTGGTTTCTTGATGAGGCTTCGGCGAGACACCGACGTCTCAACCATTTCTCTTATCTTTGTGATTATTTTCTTTCTCGGCTTAGGTTCGTACTCCCTCCGTCCCTAAATAACTATCATCGTTGGTGTACGTGCCACAAATTTGACTTGATTTATAGAAAATACGTGCAACATTTGTATTTCTAAATAAATTTATTAAAAAACTAAATTCAATGATCTTTCCAATGATACTCATTATGTATTATAAATACTAATATTTTTAATATATATTTAGTCAAAGTTGTTTATCGGAAAGCGAAAACGACAAATATTTAGGGACAAAGGGAGTATGCCCATTGGTATGGTTGCCGCGCATCTATTAATTCAGCTGCTTGCCTCGCCTGCTTGCTCCATTGCCAGCCAAGTTCTCCGACCCCTCGAGTCTAGGGTTGCGTGACTGGGAGCTCGGTGTCGGGTCGTCCATGGCGATCGATCGATCAAGAAGGCTTGCTATATGCACGAAAGGTGGTGGCGTTTGGTTGGCTGAGAGAGTGCGGTGTTGGCATGGTTCAATCAAATCGCCCGGGTGACTTTAATTTTGCGCTTTCGATCGATCGAGGTGCAGGGCGGTGTTGCCAGCGTTTGATTGAGCCGTGCCAATATCACAACCTTCTCTAGCCTAGTTGGACTACAGTTTTGTATGCTACTGCTTTCTCAAGGTACGGGATTTTTGTGTTCTTGTCATCCTGCTATACGCTGTGAAATTTAAGTTTTGGTTTTTCATCGTATATATACCATGTGAAGTACTATTTATAGCAAAACACAACATCACCGATGTTGTGTTTTGCTATTTATAAAGTGTGTGACGAGCCGATGACATTTATATATCATATATATTACATAGAGTCTTGCAATTTCTTTATAAGAAATTTCCTCCTGTGTTTTATGAGGTGAGAGTATACATAGGCCGTAATCTGCTTATGGTAAATTGGACTAGCGCATACAGCGTACGAACTATCGTTCAAGACTCAACTAAAGGTCCTCCTGAAGCTCCATCAGAGGGGAGAATTCAAAATAATTGAACCCAGAGGGGCAGAAGTTTCTTATAAACAGGGAGTCAAACTGTTCTTTATAATTTCTTAATTCTTGGAAGCAAATTAATAATGGCCCCTGGCCACTACGTACCAGCCATGAGCCATCCCTAGCCAGTAGTCGCCCACAGCCAAGCCAGCGGCGGCTCAGGCTTGGTCGGTGCTAGCTGTGGCCGGTCATTGGTGTTAGATTTAAGGTAGGCCAAGCCTAATATTTTATTTAATTAAATCGAATAATTCTAAGGTCTGTATTAAATATTGTGCGCTATAAGATTCAGTCCCATACGGGATTTTGACTCAATGTTGACTCGACCTATATATGCGGACTATGTCTGCCTACATTAAGAAGTTGAGAAATGATAAGAGTGAGCCACACGCGCATGCGGTGCATGAATTGGTTTTGAGTTATAGGAGTTTCTGCTCCTAATGGCAAGAGTTATGGGAGTTTCCGCTCATGATGACCGGAGTTTCTTCCGTGAGCGTCTTTTCCGCTTCTGACTCTTGATCTCCTGCGGCTGGCACTTATGCCCGCTCTACTTCCTGGCTACAAGATAAAAGTAAGACCTGCTTCAACATTTAGTCTCTCTAGTCTCTCACGCGTGCAAGACATCCACGCTTCCGCCGCTGGCCAAGCCTTCCCGTCCTGGTTCCTGCGAGCACGGGGATATGGAGAGCAGGCCTCCGAAACCGAGTCATCTCTGCGTTCATCTGCTCGAGTGAAGGACGGCCATCAGGTTTTTGGGGAGCGATTACGCGACTGCTCAATCAATCGATCCACGACTTCCTCTTCTTCCTGGCAGCGGGAGATCGGCACTGCTACATCTCTGCGCTGCATCGAGCGGGATGACTACAACAACAGGCACTATGTCGACTAGAGTAACCGGCTCTGGTGTTGCTGGGTATGTTGCAATCCATCCTCTTTTTACAGTGATCAAGATCCTGATAATTAGTATCATATATATGTTCATGACACTTAAATCACACGTGCACATATCTGAGGCCACAAACTTGTTCTTAATCATTTTCTAGATTAAAATGATACTAAAATTGCCTAAATTTCTAACAATCCAAAAACCTGATAGGCATTTTTCGGTAGTCGGCTTTGCGAGTATGCTAAAACCAAATATTTTTGAGGGCACACATTACAAGAGGAAGTCGTGGATCGATTGATTGAGCAGTCGCGTAATCGCTCCCCAAAAACCTGATGGCCGTCCTTCACTCGAGCAGATGAACGCAGAGATGACTCGGTTTCGGAGGCCTGCTCTCCATATCCCCGTGCTCGCAGGAACCAGGACGGGAAGGCTTGGCCAGCGGCGGAAGCGTGGATGTCTTGCACGCGTGAGAGACTAGAGAGACTAAATGTTGAAGCAGGTCTTACTTTTATCTTGTAGCCAGGAAGTAGAGCGGGCATAAGTGCCAGCCGCAGGAGATCAAGAGTCAGAAGCGGAAAAGACGCTCACGGAAGAAACTCCGGTCATCATGAGCGGAAACTCCCATAACTCTTGCCATTAGGAGCAGAAACTCCTATAACTCAAAACCAATTCATGCACCGCATGCGCGTGTGGCTCACTCTTATCATTTCTCAACTTCTTAATGTAGGCAGACATAGTCCGCATATATAGGTCGAGTCAACATTGAGTCAAAAATCCCGTATGGGACTGAATCTTATAGCGCACAATATTTAATACAGACCTTAGAATTATTCGATTTAATTAAATAAAATATTAGGCTTGGCCTACCTTAAATCTAACACCAATGACCGGCCACAGCTAGCACCGACCAAGCCTGAGCCGCCGCTGGCTTGGCTGTGGGCGACTACTGGCTAGGGATGGCTCATGGCTGGTACGTAGTGGCCAGGGGCCATTATTAATTTGCTTCCAAGAATTAAAGAAATTATAAAGAACAGTTTGACTCCCTGTTTATAAGAAACTTCTGCCCCTCTGGGTTCAATTATTTTGAATTCTCCCCTCTGATGGAGCTTCAGGAGGACCTTTAGTTGAGTCTTGAACGATAGTTCGTACGCTGTATGCGCTAGTCCAATTTACCATAAGCAGATTACGGCCTATGTATACTCTCACCTCATAAAACACAGGAGGAAATTTCTTATAAAGAAATTGCAAGACTCTATGTAATATATATGATATATAAATGTCATCGGCTCGTCACACACTTTATAAATAGCAAAACACAACATCGGTGATGTTGTGTTTTGCTATAAATAGTACTTCACATGGTATATATACGATGAAAAACCAAAACTTAAATTTCACAGCGTATAGCAGGATGACAAGAACACAAAAATCCCGTACCTTGAGAAAGCAGTAGCATACAAAACTGTAGTCCAACTAGGCTAGAGAAGGTTGTGATATTGGCACGGCTCAATCAAACGCTGGCAACACCGCCCTGCACCTCGATCGATCGAAAGCGCAAAATTAAAGTCACCCGGGCGATTTGATTGAACCATGCCAACACCGCACTCTCTCAGCCAACCAAACGCCACCACCTTTCGTGCATATAGCAAGCCTTCTTGATCGATCGATCGCCATGGACGACCCGACACCGAGCTCCCAGTCACGCAACCCTAGACTCGAGGGGTCGGAGAACTTGGCTGGCAATGGAGCAAGCAGGCGAGGCAAGCAGCTGAATTAATAGATGCGCGGCAACCATACCAATGGGCATACTCCCTTTGTCCCTAAATATTTGTCGTTTTCGCTTTCCGATAAACAACTTTGACTAAATATATATTAAAAATATTAGTATTTATAATACATAATGAGTATCATTGGAAAGATCATTGAATTTAGTTTTTTAATAAATTTATTTAGAAATACAAATGTTGCACGTATTTTCTATAAATCAAGTCAAATTTGTGGCACGTACACCAACGATGATAGTTATTTAGGGACGGAGGGAGTACGAACCTAAGCCGAGAAAGAAAATAATCACAAAGATAAGAGAAATGGTTGAGACGTCGGTGTCTCGCCGAAGCCTCATCAAGAAACCAGGCATCACACGGCCGGGCAAAATAATGCAAATACAAATTGCAGCATGACAAGGCAAGACGTAAGGAGAAGGGGCAGAGAGGAGGTGGGCTGTGGCGTTGCCAAACCAGCCAATGACCTGCCTTGGCGATGCGTCTTTACTCAGGTAGTGGTTGATGACTTGCCGTAGCGAGCTACCGTCTCCGTCTAGCCGCCCTGCCGGCCTGTTTATGTATCCACGCGTTCCACCTGCCTGACCGGCCGGCCGGCCGGACGGACGGGAGCACGCACCAGAACCGCCAACTTTTCAGCGGAATCGCCTGCCTCCCGCGGTGACTTTTCCGTCTGAACTCGCGTTGGCCGGCCGCGCGCGGCGAATTGACCGCATCGAGCATCGGCAGTTCGGCACTGTAAAACAGACTGTCTCTGGTTTGGTTTGGCTAGGAGCCTAGGACCTAGGACACGACAGGCAGAGGCAGGAGAAGATGTTGATGCTGATTGGGTTGCTTCATCAGTTGAGTACTCTAGTAGGAGTACGTGTTGGGCGTTGCTTGTGAAGCGTGATTTGTCTAGTCAGCTGGGAGACGGTACAACGAGCATGAGTACAAGGGGTTGATGACCTGTGCCTTGAAAAGTATTGATATTTAGAGCTGGAGATAGCTTAAACTATAGCGCATTTGCAACTACTGCCCGTTGGCTGCTCTTATTTGATCAGGGCAAGGATTGAGCATTTTCCATCCACCTGACCTGTAAAATGCCACAGGTTAATTAAAAGTTGAGTGAACATTTTACATCTAAAGCTCGTAAAATATACCGCAATTATAAGATTAGCAGCAACGAAGTGTAGTGGCTAGGCTAGTATCCAATTGATACCATGGATCTTGTGATCTCAAACCCCCATGCTGCTAGCATTGAACACACGGTATCGGCCGTACAAGGTACTGTTCCATGGTCTTCTTTCGGGCAGTACGATAACGTGCCCCATTCTCGTAGTCCATAACCATCCTTGATGGATTCTTCAGTGTAGGCTGGTCACATCGCCATTATAAGGCGCCGCAGGAGCTTGAAAGGGATAGAGATTCAATGAAACACTTCCAATAAATACTCGATCCGTCTTTGTAATATAAGAATCCAAATTCAAAATATATACTAAAATATAAAGTATTCTAGGTTCTCAATCTTCTCTCTCCTCTATCTTTTTTAAAAAAAATATTGAGAATCCATTTAAACTTAACATCAACCAAAACAGCTAGCATGAATTAAGAAAAATATCAATTGAACTACTCACTTCATCCTAATTAGTTAGGGGTAAGGTGGTCTTTTGTCAGGCTCCTTATTTTATCTGAAAATCACTTGGAATCCTTATGTTATAGGTCGGAGTGAATAATAGGATTGGATGCAGCGCAAATTAATGCACTTGAATCCACACATTAAAATCAACCAATTTTTAGACATGAGGGTGATCGCCCAATTTTTCTGAATTTGGCATTTTTTTGAAAAATGTTTACGTTTAGACCCCCGGTCAACTTAAACCCGACTTTGGACCCTGGGGGTCGGTGCCATGGCCTGTGGCACCGAGATAACATGTCATGGCGCCGAGGTGATTTCCACATGCTAGCGTGGCATCCTACATGGCAGGTAGGTCGGCGCCACAAATCTCGACACCGACCTCGGCGCCATAGATCTTGGCGCCGAGGTTGCAAACCCTATACCCCACGCGGTCTATTCTTCTCTCTCTCTCACTCTCTCTCGCACGCTCGCTCTCTGTCTCGCCGCCGCCGTAGCACTGGTGGCCGTCGTCCCTGCCTCCAGCCGCCGCTCCCGTCCCCTCCTCCTGCCGCTGGTCCCTTCCCTGCGTCCAGCCGCCGCTCCCAGGCCCCGCCTGCGCCCGGCCGCCGACCGACGCTGCCCCGGCCGCCCTTGTCGCCCCCTGCCCTGCTCGTTCTCCGCGAGGACCGGCGCGGCGAGGGTGGCCCCCCACCGGTCCCCGGCGAGCTCGCCGGCGTGTGGGCCTCCAGGCCCCGCTCCGGGCGGCGCCACCCCGCCCGTCCGCAGCCCCTACGCCGGCCGTCCCCTGGGCCCGCACGTCCCTGCCGTCCTCCAAGTAAGTTTTTTAGTTTAGGTATTTTAGTAATATCGTTATTAAATTTATTTAGTTTAGGAAATTTAGTTATTTAGTTCAATT
>JAHUYU010002455.1:0-23848 GCA_030439765.1 Tripidium arundinaceum
AAAATTAAAGCATGAATCGGACTTATTAGTTCATATTGAGTTGCATAAATCTGCGTTTAATTTTTGAACTGTTGATATGATTATATGTTTTGGTAACTCTTCGAGAGAAAAATATAGTTATTACTTTATATATTAAGCTGCATGCACCGACTACTAGTTCTTACTAAAAATCTTAAGCTAATAAAGAAAGGTGGACAATTCACTTATAACAACACTCTCCCTCGTTTGTAGACTCCCTAGAAATATAAGTCAACTGCAATTATTCCAATTAATTGTGCATCTAAGGGTCCATTTGATAGGGATTCAGATTCTTATAGAAACGTTTCGAATCCAGATTCTCGCAGGAAACATTTTTAACGGTGAATCAGAATCACTTCATAGAATCGTTTGGCTAGTAGGCTGGGATTTGATTCACAAAAAACTGTTTTTTCATATAAAAATTATATAAATAACTTTTTGTGGGCAAAGAACAACTTAAATACAATCCATTTTAACTTCTTGCACTTAAAATGGATTAACTAAAAAATATACAATTGCTAGTGTACAGGTCTGTTTTGGTTCAGTTGTGAGCTATGAAAAGGATGTTATGAGATGTGAGCTGTGAAAATTAAAAGCTGCTCTGAGCTATGTGATGTGGAAATGTTGTAAGTTATTTGGTTGAAATAACTATTAAACCTATTCACTCTCTCTGTCACCCTTTGAAACAACTATGAAATGTCTCTCTATTTCCGCCCATTTGAAAAGTCGAAAGTCAAAAGCAAGGTCTGAACTCATCTCAAAATGTTATGAATTTATTTGTAGAACACTATTTCTATAGATAGGTCACTCTACTGATGGCCTTCGAAAAACTATTTCTATATGTCACTACTGGAGATGAGTACACCAGAAAACACTCAGCAAAAGGTTTGCCGAGTGCCACACTCGGCAAAGACCCGCCAGCATAGGGTTTGTCGGCAAAGGGCTCTTTGCCAAGTGCCGTTTATCGGGCACTCGGCAAACCCTTTGCCGAGTGCCACCTCAGCACTCGGCAAAGAAAAGCTGCAATAACGGTAGCCAGCCGTCTGACGGCGTCTTTGCCGAGTGCTGAGGTGGCACTCGGCAAATATTTTTTATTTTCTTTTTTAAAAAATCCTTTGCCGAGCGATAACGTGGTAGGCACTCGGCAAAGTCTTTTTCTTTTTTTAAAAAAAAGTTTGTTTGCCGAGTGTCGTACTACCCGGCACTCGGCAAACTGCGGCGCTTTGTCGAGTGCCAGGGCCATGGCTCTCGGCAAACTACCCAGCTTTGCCGAGTGCCAGGGCCATGGCACTCGGCAAAGCTAGAACATTTTCTGTTTTTTTTTGCTTCCCATCAACACAGACAAACAAATCACATATATAGTCACATACATCACAATTTATATCACATACACATCCATCACGATAAATATCACGTCCACATCCATCACGATAAATATCACGTCCACGTACATCACGATATCCATCACAATGCATATAGGCCGCAAGTACTAGATCTAACGGTCAAAGTCCAACACAAGTCCATAAGACATGAAAAGAGATAAAACTAGATACCTAGGGCCACCCCGGCCACCCGGACTATAGAGAAGGGCCTCCTGCACCTGGAGGAGTCGGGTTCGAACCCGCTGACTGTGGCTGCACAAAGGAGAAACGAATTCATGAGTATCTGCAGGAGGGCACCACAAGCTAAAGCAATAAACCACCATGCTCACCGGAGTAGCTACAGGAGGAGGGACCACTGGACCGAGCAGCGACGGTGGCACTTGTGCACCCGTCGTGGACTGGAGGTTCGCCATGAACGCCCACATGTCGTGCAGCCTCTTCTCCTTGGCCTCCATCCTCTTCCGATACTCCTCCTGCTCGGCAGCCCTCTAGGCTTCGACAGCCTCCATCCTCCTCCAATACTCCTCCTGCTCGTTCATCAGCCGCTGCACCTGGTCCTGCAATATTTAACCCCCAATGTTTCAATAATGCAAAGGCAAGGTATATATGTAAAAGCAATGAACGAAAAAAAGGACTAACCTGGAGTTCCGCCACCTGCTGCTGTGAACTGTGCTGCCGAGGTCGTATGGGGAGGGAGGAGCTCGTGCTCCTTGCTCGAATCTCGGCGAGGGAGGGAGTAGAGGACGTGTCGACTATGCTGTCCGCAATCCAGTACCGGCCGTGCTGCTTCCTGCCTCCCAACCTCATCAGGAGGTCCCCATCGAGGGGCTGGGTGGTCGGATCGAAGTCCTCCCCATGGCGCGTGCGAGCCGCCGAGGTGTACTCGCTGAGCTTGCTGTGGACGCTCGCGTTGGTGTACGCCTCGGGCGGGTCCGTCGGATTGTAGGTGAGGTCCGGGGCTGTCGCCTTCCCCTTGTGTGCCAGGGCGAACGCCATGAACTCGTTGCATGGCTAGCCACCATGCGACTGGGACTGCGAGGAAAACACCAATATGATTAGTAGTAATGAAAATTGAGCGTTAGAATAAATAAATAAATATAAATAACGTACCCATGTCTGGGCGTACGCGCTGAGGCACCGGTTGCCTTGGTAGTGTGGCACACCATCCATCTGCATGCGGCACTCCCGACGGATGTTGTGCTTGTCCATCCACTCCTCCGAGCACCACCTATCCACAATGGCCACCCAGCAGACACGGTCCGTGGCGCACCAATCAGGACACATCTGCAGGCCCTCAAGTATATGTGTCAGTAGATGAAATGAAGCCTACCTATTATTCATAGAAGGAATCATACTTACCTGGAGGTACTGCTCCCTGTTGCCCCAGGAGCCCGAGGACGAGGACCAGGTGGTGACCACCGGGGACGAGGACGACCAGGAGCCCCACCACCCAGGAGGGGGTGACACTACCTCTGGTTCGTCGGCCCGCGAGGAGGCGGCGACAACAGGGGGTTCCACTTCCTCTGGTTCATCGTCCGTCTACTTGCGCGGGCCCGCGACCCTCCCGCGGCGGCCCATCCCAGTTCACCAGCGGCCGATGATTCGACCCGTGGGCGACAGGTAAGCAAACATTGATGTTTTCACTACTTGTTCATATGACATGTTTTGTCCAGTAATAATTGTTCTTAATGACTCGTGCAGCAACTGGGAGGTTGTGTCCAGATCGAGCCATGTACGCCAGATCAATGGCATCTTGAGCCTTCTGATTCGGCAGCACTACCCTGGCATGGTCACCTACGCCGGAGTCACTACGCCACCCTGGTCGTGGGACCACTTCGCCGTCGCCCATGACAACGTCGCAGGCACCAAGGCGGCGCGGATTAAGCAGGAGCACTGGGTAAGTCGTCATCGCACTACATTGTTCAATACATCGCTTTCATTGTACGTTCTAGACACAATGAGAGGATACATGATGTCTGTATGCAGGACTTCTTCAGGTGCGAGCCGGGTGGAAGGGCCGGGCGGAGCGAGTGCAGGATAAGGTCTGCAGGCACCGACTCTCGGACCTGTACCACGAGACGCGCCTCCAGTGCATCATCAACTACCACGGGATTGTCCTTGGTACCGTGGTGAGGAAGAGCACAGCCAGGACCATGACTCTCACCAGGGAGCAGTACCTCCAGGTAAGTATGATTCCTTCTATGAATAATAGGTAGGCTTCATTTCATCTACTGACACATATACTTGAGGGCCTGCAGATGTGTCCTGATTGGTGCGCCACGGACCGTGTCTGCTGGGTGGCCATTGTGGATAGGTGGTGCTCGGAGGAGTGGATGGACAAGCACAACATCCGTCGGGAGTGCCGCATGCAGATGGATGGTGTGCCACACTACCAAGGCAACCGGTGCCTCAGCGCGTACGCCCAGACATGGGTACGTTATTTATATTTATTTATTTATTCTAACGCTCAATTTTCATTACTACTAATCATATTGGTGTTTTCCTCGCAGTCCCAGTCGCATGGTGGCTAGCCATGCAACGAGTTCATGGCGTTCGCCCTGGCACACAAGGGGAAGGCGACAGCCCCGGACCTCACCTACAATCCGACGGACCCGCCCGAGGCGTACACCAACGCGAGCGTCCACAGCAAGCTCAGCGAGTACACCTCGGCGGCTCGCACGCGCCATGGGGAGGACTTCGATCCGACCACCCAGCCCCTCGATGGGGACCTCCTGATGAGGTTGGGAGGCAGGAAGCAGCACGGCCGGTACTGGATTGCGGACAGCATAGTCGACACGTCCTCTACTCCCTCCCTCGCCGAGATTCGAGCAAGGAGCACGAGCTCCTCCCTCCCCATACGACCTCGGCAGCACAGTTCACAGCAGCAGGTGGCGGAACTCCAGGTTAGTCCTTTTTTTCGTTCATTGCTTTTACATATATACCTTGCCTTTGCATTATTGAAACATTGGGGGTTAAATATTGCAGGACCAGGTGCAGCGGCTGATGAACGAGCAGGAGGAGTATTGGAGGAGGATGGAGGCTGTCGAAGCCTAGAGGGCTGCCGAGCAGGAGGAGTATCGGAAGAGGATGGAGGCCAAGGAGAAGAGGCTGCACGACATGTGGGCGTTCATGGCGAACCTCCAGTCCACGACGGGTGCACAAGTGCCACCGTCGCTGCTCGGTCCAGTGGTCCCTCCTCCTGTAGCTACTCCGGTGAGCATGGTGGTTTATTGCTTTAGCTTGTGGTGCCCTCCTGCAGATACTCATGAATTCGTTTCTCCTTTGTGCAGCCACAGTCAGCGGGTTCGAACCCGACTCCTCCAGGTGCAGGAGGCCCTTCTCTATAGTCCGGGTGGCCGGGGTGGCCCTAGGTATCTAGTTTTATCTCTTTTCATGTCTTATGGACTTGTGTTGGACTTTGACCGTTAGATCTAGTACTTGCGGCCTATATGCATTGTGATGGATATCGTGATGTACGTGGACGTGATATTTATCGTGATGGATGTGGACGTGATATTTATCGTGATGGATGTGTATGTGATATAAATTGTGATGTATGTGACTATATATGTGATTTGTTTGTCTGTGTTGATGGGAAGCAAAAAAAAACAGAAAATGTTCTAGCTTTGCCGAGTGCCATGGCCCTGGCACTCGGCAAAGCTGGGTAGTTTGCCGAGAGCCATGGCCCTGGCACTCGACAAAGCGCCGCAGTTTGCCGAGTGCCGGGTAGTACGACACTCGGCAAACAAACTTTTTTTTAAAAAAAGAAAAAGACTTTGCCGAGTGCCTACCACGTTATCGCTCGGCAAAGGATTTTTTAAAAAAGAAAATAAAAAATATTTGCCGAGTGCCACCTCAGCACTCGGCAAAGACGCCGTCAGACGGCTGGCTACCGTTATTGCAGCTTTTCTTTGCCGAGTGCTGAGGTGGCACTCGGCAAAGGGTTTGCCGAGTGCCCGATAAACGGCACTTGGCAAAGAGCCCTTTGCCGACAAACCCTATGCTGGCGGGTCTTTGCCGAGTGTGGCACTCGGCAAACCTTTTGCTGAGTGTTTTCTGGTGTACTCATCTCCAGTAGTGACATATAGAAATAGTTTTTCGAAGGCCATCAGTAGAGTGACCTATCTATAGAAATAGTGTTCTACAAATAAATTCATAACATTTTGAGATGAGTTCGGACCTTGCTTTTGACTTTCGACTTTTCAAATGGGCGGAAATAGAGAGACATTTCATAGTTGTTTCAAAGGGTGACAGAGAGAGTGAATAGGTTTAATAGTTATTTCAACCAAATAACTTACAACATTTCCACATCACATAGCTCAGAGCAGCTTTTAATTTTCACAGCTCACATCTCATAACATCCTTTTCATAGCTCACAACTGAACCAAAACAGACCTGTATTTTTCATTCACTTGCGCTAATACATTTTTTTTTGCTCCAATCGATATTACCAACTGCCAGATATAAAATTGGTGAAATAATCCTATAATAAATAAATTATCTCTCATGCTGGGGGTACCAACCGGGAAAGAAATTATATCTTCCGTAGGTGATCAGTGATCACTAAGACGAGCATTTCTGCTGTAGTGGTCGTAGACGGTTGTTCTTTTTCAAATGCTGTCGTCTATATGGAATCCATGTTGTCACTTGTACTGAGTTCGTCTTCACCAAATACATATCTCATTTGGTCATGAGAATAATTTTGTTCTTATGAAGCTGGTAGTGCTAGCACACTACCTGATATGAATCTTATAATTAAGAGGTGCAGAGTACAAGCATATCGCGTGACATACCTGCTTGCTTGGAACCCACTGTTCACGATGATCTTGATCAGCATTATCTACTCATAAGGATGACGCATGCAAGCGATTCAATTAGCAATCCTCCATCCTTTCAGTTTCAGATACCTAGAGAAGGAGCACTGGGCAATCTAGTTGTGACGCACGTCAGTTTAACTTACTATTTTTGAGAGTGCAGTGTGACGTGTGTGCGTTGCGTGTTCTGAGTGTGTAAATTAAATCTGCATCTTTTTCTGGTTGATATGATTATTCTATGTTTCTGCTAATTTTTTGGGAGGAAATTAAAGCATGAATCGGACTTATTAGTTCATACATCACAATTTATATCACATACACATCCATCACGATAAATATCACGTCCACATCCATCACGATAAATATCACGTCCACGTACATCACGATATCCATCACAATGCATATAGGCCGCAAGTACTAGATCTAACGGTCAAAGTCCAACACAAGTCCATAAGACATGAAAAGAGATAAAACTAGATACCTAGGGCCACCCCGGCCACCCGGACTATAGAGAAGGGCCTCCTGCACCTGGAGGAGTCGGGTTCGAACCCGCTGACTGTGGCTGCACAAAGGAGAAACGAATTCATGAGTATCTGCAGGAGGGCACCACAAGCTAAAGCAATAAACCACCATGCTCACCGGAGTAGCTACAGGAGGAGGGACCACTGGACCGAGCAGCGACGGTGGCACTTGTGCACCCGTCGTGGACTGGAGGTTCGCCATGAACGCCCACATGTCGTGCAGCCTCTTCTCCTTGGCCTCCATCCTCTTCCGATACTCCTCCTGCTCGGCAGCCCTCTAGGCTTCGACAGCCTCCATCCTCCTCCAATACTCCTCCTGCTCGTTCATCAGCCGCTGCACCTGGTCCTGCAATATTTAACCCCCAATGTTTCAATAATGCAAAGGCAAGGTATATATGTAAAAGCAATGAACGAAAAAAAGGACTAACCTGGAGTTCCGCCACCTGCTGCTGTGAACTGTGCTGCCGAGGTCGTATGGGGAGGGAGGAGCTCGTGCTCCTTGCTCGAATCTCGGCGAGGGAGGGAGTAGAGGACGTGTCGACTATGCTGTCCGCAATCCAGTACCGGCCGTGCTGCTTCCTGCCTCCCAACCTCATCAGGAGGTCCCCATCGAGGGGCTGGGTGGTCGGATCGAAGTCCTCCCCATGGCGCGTGCGAGCCGCCGAGGTGTACTCGCTGAGCTTGCTGTGGACGCTCGCGTTGGTGTACGCCTCGGGCGGGTCCGTCGGATTGTAGGTGAGGTCCGGGGCTGTCGCCTTCCCCTTGTGTGCCAGGGCGAACGCCATGAACTCGTTGCATGGCTAGCCACCATGCGACTGGGACTGCGAGGAAAACACCAATATGATTAGTAGTAATGAAAATTGAGCGTTAGAATAAATAAATAAATATAAATAACGTACCCATGTCTGGGCGTACGCGCTGAGGCACCGGTTGCCTTGGTAGTGTGGCACACCATCCATCTGCATGCGGCACTCCCGACGGATGTTGTGCTTGTCCATCCACTCCTCCGAGCACCACCTATCCACAATGGCCACCCAGCAGACACGGTCCGTGGCGCACCAATCAGGACACATCTGCAGGCCCTCAAGTATATGTGTCAGTAGATGAAATGAAGCCTACCTATTATTCATAGAAGGAATCATACTTACCTGGAGGTACTGCTCCCTGGTGAGAGTCATGGTCCTGGCTGTGCTCTTCCTCACCACGGTACCAAGGACAATCCCGTGGTAGTTGATGATGCACTGGAGGCGCGTCTCGTGGTACAGGTCCGAGAGTCGGTGCCTGCAGACCTTATCCTGCACTCGCTCCGCCCGGCCCTTCCACCCGGCTCGCACCTGAAGAAGTCCTGCATACAGACATCATGTATCCTCTCATTGTGTCTAGAACATACAATGAAAGCGATGTATTGAACAATGTAGTGCGATGACGACTTACCCAGTGCTCCTGCTTAATCCGCGCCGCCTTGGTGCCTGCGACGTTGTCATGGGCGACGGCGAAGTGGTCCCACGACCAGGGTGGCGTAGTGACTCCGGCGTAGGTGACCATGCCAGGGTAGTGCTGCCGAATCAGAAGGCTCAAGATGCCATTGATCTGGCGTACATGGCTCGATCTGGACACAACCTCCCAGTTGCTGCACGAGTCATTAAGAACAATTATTACTGGACAAAACATGTCATATGAACAAGTAGTGAAAACATCAATGTTTGCTTACCTGTCGCCCACGGGTCGAATCATCGGCCGCTGGTGAACTGGGATGGGCCGCCGCGGGAGGGTCGCGGGCCCGCGCAAGTAGACGGACGATGAACCAGAGGAAGTGGAACCCCCTGTTGTCGCCGCCTCCTCGCGGGCCGACGAACCAGAGGTAGTGTCACCCCCTCCTGGGTGGTGGGGCTCCTGGTCGTCCTCGTCCCCGGTGGTCACCACCTGGTCCTCGTCCTCGGGCTCCTGGGGCAACAGGGCAGGAAGTGGCTGCTCCCTCGTCCTCGGACGGCCACGGCCACGGCCACGGCCGCTCCTCTGCCTCCTCGTCGACGACTCCTCTGCCTCCGGCGCCTCCTGAGCGGTGGACGGTGAGCGGGGCCTCACGTAGAGCAAGTTGACCAACCTCTGCCTTCCGCCAAGCATTTTGTCGAGTGCCTGCAATTACAAAGAGTAAACCAATTAGAAATACTTATAAGGGCAAAATAAACATAACATAATTGCAAAATAATAATAATAATAATAATAATAATAATAATAATAATAATAATAATAATAGTATTACATGAATTAAAAATAATCATCACGGTCGGCAATGGTTGGTCAACTTGCTCTACGTGAGGCCCCGCTCACCGTCCACCGCTCAGGAGGCGCCGGAGGCAGAGGAGTCGTCGACGAGGAGGCAGAGGAGCGGCCGTGGCCGTGGCCGTGGCCGTCCGAGGACGAGGGAGCAGCCACTTCCTGCCCTGTTGCCCCAGGAGCCCGAGGACGAGGACCAGGTGGTGACCACCGGGGACGAGGACGACCAGGAGCCCCACCACCCAGGAGGGGGTGACACTACCTCTGGTTCGTCGGCCCGCGAGGAGGCGGCGACAACAGGGGGTTCCACTTCCTCTGGTTCATCGTCCGTCTACTTGCGCGGGCCCGCGACCCTCCCGCGGCGGCCCATCCCAGTTCACCAGCGGCCGATGATTCGACCCGTGGGCGACAGGTAAGCAAACATTGATGTTTTCACTACTTGTTCATATGACATGTTTTGTCCAGTAATAATTGTTCTTAATGACTCGTGCAGCAACTGGGAGGTTGTGTCCAGATCGAGCCATGTACGCCAGATCAATGGCATCTTGAGCCTTCTGATTCGGCAGCACTACCCTGGCATGGTCACCTACGCCGGAGTCACTACGCCACCCTGGTCGTGGGACCACTTCGCCGTCGCCCATGACAACGTCGCAGGCACCAAGGCGGCGCGGATTAAGCAGGAGCACTGGGTAAGTCGTCATCGCACTACATTGTTCAATACATCGCTTTCATTGTATGTTCTAGACACAATGAGAGGATACATGATGTCTGTATGCAGGACTTCTTCAGGTGCGAGCCGGGTGGAAGGGCCGGGCGGAGCGAGTGCAGGATAAGGTCTGCAGGCACCGACTCTCGGACCTGTACCACGAGACGCGCCTCCAGTGCATCATCAACTACCACGGGATTGTCCTTGGTACCGTGGTGAGGAAGAGCACAGCCAGGACCATGACTCTCACCAGGGAGCAGTACCTCCAGGTAAGTATGATTCCTTCTATGAATAATAGGTAGGCTTCATTTCATCTACTGACACATATACTTGAGGGCCTGCAGATGTGTCCTGATTGGTGCGCCACGGACCGTGTCTGCTGGGTGGCCATTGTGGATAGGTGGTGCTCGGAGGAGTGGATGGACAAGCACAACATCCGTCGGGAGTGCCGCATGCAGATGGATGGTGTGCCACACTACCAAGGCAACCGGTGCCTCAGCGCGTACGCCCAGACATGGGTACGTTATTTATATTTATTTATTTATTCTAACGCTCAATTTTCATTACTACTAATCATATTGGTGTTTTCCTCGCAGTCCCAGTCGCATGGTGGCTAGCCATGCAACGAGTTCATGGCGTTCGCCCTGGCACACAAGGGGAAGGCGACAGCCCCGGACCTCACCTACAATCCGACGGACCCGCCCGAGGCGTACACCAACGCGAGCGTCCACAGCAAGCTCAGCGAGTACACCTCGGCGGCTCGCACGCGCCATGGGGAGGACTTCGATCCGACCACCCAGCCCCTCGATGGGGACCTCCTGATGAGGTTGGGAGGCAGGAAGCAGCACGGCCGGTACTGGATTGCGGACAGCATAGTCGACACGTCCTCTACTCCCTCCCTCGCCGAGATTCGAGCAAGGAGCACGAGCTCCTCCCTCCCCATACGACCTCGGCAGCACAGTTCACAGCAGCAGGTGGCGGAACTCCAGGTTAGTCCTTTTTTTCGTTCATTGCTTTTACATATATACCTTGCCTTTGCATTATTGAAACATTGGGGGTTAAATATTGCAGGACCAGGTGCAGCGGCTGATGAACGAGCAGGAGGAGTATTGGAGGAGGATGGAGGCTGTCGAAGCCTAGAGGGCTGCCGAGCAGGAGGAGTATCGGAAGAGGATGGAGGCCAAGGAGAAGAGGCTGCACGACATGTGGGCGTTCATGGCGAACCTCCAGTCCACGACGGGTGCACAAGTGCCACCGTCGCTGCTCGGTCCAGTGGTCCCTCCTCCTGTAGCTACTCCGGTGAGCATGGTGGTTTATTGCTTTAGCTTGTGGTGCCCTCCTGCAGATACTCATGAATTCGTTTCTCCTTTGTGCAGCCACAGTCAGCGGGTTCGAACCCGACTCCTCCAGGTGCAGGAGGCCCTTCTCTATAGTCCGGGTGGCCGGGGTGGCCCTAGGTATCTAGTTTTATCTCTTTTCATGTCTTATGGACTTGTGTTGGACTTTGACCGTTAGATCTAGTACTTGCGGCCTATATGCATTGTGATGGATATCGTGATGTACGTGGACGTGATATTTATCGTGATGGATGTGGACGTGATATTTATCGTGATGGATGTGTATGTGATATAAATTGTGATGTATGAACTAATAAGTCCGATTCATGCTTTAATTTCCTCCCAAAAAATTAGCAGAAACATAGAATAATCATATCAACCAGAAAAAGATGCAGATTTAATTTACACACTCAGAACACGCAACGCACACACGTCACACTGCACTCTCAAAAATAGTAAGTTAAACTGACGTGCGTCACAACTAGATTGCCCAGTGCTCCTTCTCTAGGTATCTGAAACTGAAAGGATGGAGGATTGCTAATTGAATCGCTTGCATGCGTCATCCTTATGAGTAGATAATGCTGATCAAGATCATCGTGAACAGTGGGTTCCAAGCAAGCAGGTATGTCACGCGATATGCTTGTACTCTGCACCTCTTAATTATAAGATTCATATCAGGTAGTGTGCTAGCACTACCAGCTTCATAAGAACAAAATTATTCTCATGACCAAATGAGATATGTATTTGGTGAAGACGAACTCAGTACAAGTGACAACATGGATTCCATATAGACGACAGCATTTGAAAAAGAACAACCGTCTACGACCACTACAGCAGAAATGCTCGTCTTAGTGATCACTGATCACCTACGGAAGATATAATTTCTTTCCCGGTTGGTACCCCCAGCATGAGAGATAATTTATTTATTATAGGATTATTTCACCAATTTTATATCTGGCAGTTGGTAATATCGATTGGAGCAAAAAAAAATGTATTAGCGCAAGTGAATGAAAAATACAGGTCTGTTTTGGTTCAGTTGTGAGCTATGAAAAGGATGTTATGAGATGTGAGCTGTGAAAATTAAAAGCTGCTCTGAGCTATGTGATGTGGAAATGTTGTAAGTTATTTGGTTGAAATAACTATTAAACCTATTCACTCTCTCTGTCACCCTTTGAAACAACTATGAAATGTCTCTCTATTTCCGCCCATTTGAAAAGTCGAAAGTCAAAAGCAAGGTCCGAACTCATCTCAAAATGTTATGAATTTATTTGTAGAACACTATTTCTATAGATAGGTCACTCTACTGATGGCCTTCGAAAAACTATTTCTATATGTCACTACTGGAGATGAGTACACCAGAAAACACTCAGCAAAAGGTTTGCCGAGTGCCACACTCGGCAAAGACCCGCCAGCATAGGGTTTGTCGGCAAAGGGCTCTTTGCCAAGTGCCGTTTATCGGGCACTCGGCAAACCCTTTGCCGAGTGCCACCTCAGCACTCGGCAAAGAAAAGCTGCAATAACGGTAGCCAGCCGTCTGACGGCGTCTTTGCCGAGTGCTGAGGTGGCACTCGGCAAATATTTTTTATTTTCTTTTTTAAAAAATCCTTTGCCGAGCGATAACGTGGTAGGCACTCGGCAAAGTCTTTTTCTTTTTTTAAAAAAAAGTTTGTTTGCCGAGTGTCGTACTACCCGGCACTCGGCAAACTGCGGCGCTTTGTCGAGTGCCAGGGCCATGGCTCTCGGCAAACTACCCAGCTTTGCCGAGTGCCAGGGCCATGGCACTCGGCAAAGCTAGAACATTTTCTGTTTTTTTTTGCTTCCCATCAACACAGACAAACAAATCACATATATAGTCACATACATCACAATTTATATCACATACACATCCATCACGATAAATATCACGTCCACATCCATCACGATAAATATCACGTCCACGTACATCACGATATCCATCACAATGCATATAGGCCGCAAGTACTAGATCTAACGGTCAAAGTCCAACACAAGTCCATAAGACATGAAAAGAGATAAAACTAGATACCTAGGGCCACCCCGGCCACCCGGACTATAGAGAAGGGCCTCCTGCACCTGGAGGAGTCGGGTTCGAACCCGCTGACTGTGGCTGCACAAAGGAGAAACGAATTCATGAGTATCTGCAGGAGGGCACCACAAGCTAAAGCAATAAACCACCATGCTCACCGGAGTAGCTACAGGAGGAGGGACCACTGGACCGAGCAGCGACGGTGGCACTTGTGCACCCGTCGTGGACTGGAGGTTCGCCATGAACGCCCACATGTCGTGCAGCCTCTTCTCCTTGGCCTCCATCCTCTTCCGATACTCCTCCTGCTCGGCAGCCCTCTAGGCTTCGACAGCCTCCATCCTCCTCCAATACTCCTCCTGCTCGTTCATCAGCCGCTGCACCTGGTCCTGCAATATTTAACCCCCAATGTTTCAATAATGCAAAGGCAAGGTATATATGTAAAAGCAATGAACGAAAAAAAGGACTAACCTGGAGTTCCGCCACCTGCTGCTGTGAACTGTGCTGCCGAGGTCGTATGGGGAGGGAGGAGCTCGTGCTCCTTGCTCGAATCTCGGCGAGGGAGGGAGTAGAGGACGTGTCGACTATGCTGTCCGCAATCCAGTACCGGCCGTGCTGCTTCCTGCCTCCCAACCTCATCAGGAGGTCCCCATCGAGGGGCTGGGTGGTCGGATCGAAGTCCTCCCCATGGCGCGTGCGAGCCGCCGAGGTGTACTCGCTGAGCTTGCTGTGGACGCTCGCGTTGGTGTACGCCTCGGGCGGGTCCGTCGGATTGTAGGTGAGGTCCGGGGCTGTCGCCTTCCCCTTGTGTGCCAGGGCGAACGCCATGAACTCGTTGCATGGCTAGCCACCATGCGACTGGGACTGCGAGGAAAACACCAATATGATTAGTAGTAATGAAAATTGAGCGTTAGAATAAATAAATAAATATAAATAACGTACCCATGTCTGGGCGTACGCGCTGAGGCACCGGTTGCCTTGGTAGTGTGGCACACCATCCATCTGCATGCGGCACTCCCGACGGATGTTGTGCTTGTCCATCCACTCCTCCGAGCACCACCTATCCACAATGGCCACCCAGCAGACACGGTCCGTGGCGCACCAATCAGGACACATCTGCAGGCCCTCAAGTATATGTGTCAGTAGATGAAATGAAGCCTACCTATTATTCATAGAAGGAATCATACTTACCTGGAGGTACTGCTCCCTGGTGAGAGTCATGGTCCTGGCTGTGCTCTTCCTCACCACGGTACCAAGGACAATCCCGTGGTAGTTGATGATGCACTGGAGGCGCGTCTCGTGGTACAGGTCCGAGAGTCGGTGCCTGCAGACCTTATCCTGCACTCGCTCCGCCCGGCCCTTCCACCCGGCTCGCACCTGAAGAAGTCCTGCATACAGACATCATGTATCCTCTCATTGTGTCTAGAACATACAATGAAAGCGATGTATTGAACAATGTAGTGCGATGACGACTTACCCAGTGCTCCTGCTTAATCCGCGCCGCCTTGGTGCCTGCGACGTTGTCATGGGCGACGGCGAAGTGGTCCCACGACCAGGGTGGCGTAGTGACTCCGGCGTAGGTGACCATGCCAGGGTAGTGCTGCCGAATCAGAAGGCTCAAGATGCCATTGATCTGGCGTACATGGCTCGATCTGGACACAACCTCCCAGTTGCTGCACGAGTCATTAAGAACAATTATTACTGGACAAAACATGTCATATGAACAAGTAGTGAAAACATCAATGTTTGCTTACCTGTCGCCCACGGGTCGAATCATCGGCCGCTGGTGAACTGGGATGGGCCGCCGCGGGAGGGTCGCGGGCCCGCGCAAGTAGACGGACGATGAACCAGAGGAAGTGGAACCCCCTGTTGTCGCCGCCTCCTCGCGGGCCGACGAACCAGAGGTAGTGTCACCCCCTCCTGGGTGGTGGGGCTCCTGGTCGTCCTCGTCCCCGGTGGTCACCACCTGGTCCTCGTCCTCGGGCTCCTGGGGCAACAGGGCAGGAAGTGGCTGCTCCCTCGTCCTCGGACGGCCACGGCCACGGCCACGGCCGCTCCTCTGCCTCCTCGTCGACGACTCCTCTGCCTCCGGCGCCTCCTGAGCGGTGGACGGTGAGCGGGGCCTCACGTAGAGCAAGTTGACCAACCTCTGCCTTCCGCCAAGCATTTTGTCGAGTGCCTGCAATTACAAAGAGTAAACCAATTAGAAATACTTATAAGGGCAAAATAAACATAACATAATTGCAAAATAATAATAATAATAATAATAATAATAATAATAATAATAATAATAATAATAGTATTACATGAATTAAAAATAATCATCACGGTCGGCAATGGTTGGATCATATGTATCGTCATCAGTATCAATATTGTCGAACAAATCGGCCTCATCTCCATCGTTGTCATCAATGTCTTTGCCTAGACGTAATCGCTCAAGCATTTGTAAGTCCTTGGCATTTTGCACCTCATCACCATCGTCCTCATCTCCATCTTCCTCATCAATGTGATTGTATTCTTCCATGCCCATCAATGAAAACATGTCTATGTCGAACCTTCCTTCTAGCCCCTCTGGTTGATAGAACTCTTCTATATACGTGTTTGGGTCAACGTTGTAGTCATCATCGTTTGGGACAGGCACTTTACCGTGCGGTGATACCGTATGCACAAGGTACCAACCCATAAGATTGGGGTCTTTTTGGCACGCCCATGGGAGATAATAAACTTGTGTGGCCTGTTGAGCCACAATATAGACATCATCTCCTGCATAGATGGAATCCTATCAAATTTTGACTAGCCCAAGCTCAGGGGTCGTTCTCATTACATTAGGATCGAACCAATGGCATTTGAATACGACTGGATTAAGAGCTTTGCGACCCGCAAACTTGAGCTCGTAAATTTCTTCGATTATGCCATAATAGTCGCGGTCATCGGTGCCGGGCGTACGAACTCTGGTATTCGTGGTTCCTCGGTTGGGCCGACTCTGCTCATAGCTTTTTGTGTGAAAGCGATATCCATTGACATCATAACCGGTAAATGACTTGACCTTATAGGCGAAGCCTTTGGCAACCTGTCTCAACTCATCACTCATTTCCGCATCCGTGCTGGCCTGCAAATTGAGGCCAGATACATCGTTATATTAGTCGCTCGTAGGAGCAAAGTGGTGAGACAAAGATGGAACGAGGTAAATTGGACAGTACCTTCATATTGAACCAGGAAATGAAATCGGGCACACCATCTTTGAGAAGCCTATCTTGTTCAAGAGGGGAAGGATCCCAATCCTCTTCCCAGTATTCATCCAGAAATTTCCTAGAAAAACGAGAGACAAGGGGGTTGCATGAATGGATGGAGGATAGTGACAGTGTATGTAACAAGCTCGTGTGTACTTACCGCAAATACGGGTTCACTTCGTCAAGGTTCAACAACACATACAGCATGATAGTGCGCCACTCATCATGCTGCAAGGTCTTCATGCTCGATGCTCTTGCGCTTCTGAGTTGCCCATTGAAAAGGCTGAGGTTCGATGAACTCTCGTCGGCGTTGTAACGAGGGGGCCCGTGCAGGCCCGTTGGTGCTATACAGTCAAGAGATGTCTAAAGGTTCTTCGAAAAAAGTGTAGAAATAAAGCCAAAATTGAGGCTTCCGTGGCAGAGGCATTCATTCTAGAGGAGGTGTCAAACTTCACAACAGCATACTATAAGGACAACCTTCCCAGCGTGCACAATCCACCCCCTCGTTACAACGCCGACGAGAGTTCATCGAACCTCAGCCTTTTCAATGGGCAACTCAGAAGCGCAAGAGCATCGAGCATGAAGACCTTGCAGCATGATGAGTGGCGCACTATCATGCTGTATGTGTTGTTGAACCTTGACGAAGTGAACCCGTATTTGCGGTAAGTACACACGAGCTTGTTACATACACTGTCACTATCCTCCATCCATTCATGCAACCCCCTTGTCTCTCGTTTTTCTAGGAAATTTCTGGATGAATACTGGGAAGAGGATTGGGATCCTTCCCCTCTTGAACAAGATAGGCTTCTCAAAGATGGTGTGCCCGATTTCATTTCCTGGTTCAATATGAAGGTACTGTCCAATTTACCTCGTTCCATCTTTGTCTCACCACTTTGCTCCTACGAGCGACTAATATAACGATGTATCTGGCCTCAATTTGCAGGCCAGCACGGATGCGGAAATGAGTGATGAGTTGAGACAGGTTGCCAAAGGCTTCGCCTATAAGGTCAAGTCATTTACCGGTTATGATGTCAATGGATATCGCTTTCACACAAAAAGCTATGAGCAGAGTCGGCCCAACCGAGGAACCACGAATACCAGAGTTCGTACGCCCGGCACCGATGACCGCGACTATTATGGCATAATCGAAGAAATTTACGAGCTCAAGTTTGCGGGTCGCAAAGCTCTTAATCCAGTCGTATTCAAATGCCATTGGTTCGATCCTAATGTAATGAGAACGACCCCTGAGCTTGGGCTAGTCAAAATTTGATAGGATTCCATCTATGCAGGAGATGATGTCTATATTGTGGCTCAACAGGCCACACAAGTTTATTATCTCCCATGGGCGTGCCAAAAAGACCCCAATCTTATGGGTTGGTACCTTGTGCATACGGTATCACCGCACGGTAAAGTGCCTGTCCCAAACGATGATGACTACAACGTTGACCCAAACACGTATATAGAAGAGTTCTATCAACCAGAGGGGCTAGAAGGAAGGTTCGACATAGACATGTTTTCATTGATGGGCATGGAAGAATACAATCACATTGATGAGGAAGATGGAGATGAGGACGATGGTGATGAGGTGCAAAATGCCAAGGACTTACAAATGCTTGAGCGATTACGTCTAGGCAAAGACATTGATGACAACGATGGAGATGAGGCCGATTTGTTCGACAATATTGATACTGATGACGATACATATGATCCAACCATTGCCGACCGTGATGATTATTTTTAATTCATGTAATACTATTATTATTATTATTATTATTATTATTATTATTATTATTATTATTATTATTATTTTGCAATTATGTTATGTTTATTTTGCCCTTATAAGTATTTCTAATTGGTTTACTCTTTGTAATTGCAGGCACTCGACAAAATGCTTGGCGGAAGGCAGAGGTTGGTCAACTTGCTCTACGTGAGGCCCCGCTCACCGTCCACCGCTCAGGAGGCGCCGGAGGCAGAGGAGTCGTCGACGAGGAGGCAGAGGAGCGGCCGTGGCCGTGGCCGTGGCCGTCCGAGGACGAGGGAGCAGCCACTTCCTGCCCTGTTGCCCCAGGAGCCCGAGGACGAGGACCAGGTGGTGACCACCGGGGACGAGGACGACCAGGAGCCCCACCACCCAGGAGGGGGTGACACTACCTCTGGTTCGTCGGCCCGCGAGGAGGCGGCGACAACAGGGGGTTCCACTTCCTCTGGTTCATCGTCCGTCTACTTGCGCGGGCCCGCGACCCTCCCGCGGCGGCCCATCCCAGTTCACCAGCGGCCGATGATTCGACCCGTGGGCGACAGGTAAGCAAACATTGATGTTTTCACTACTTGTTCATATGACATGTTTTGTCCAGTAATAATTGTTCTTAATGACTCGTGCAGCAACTGGGAGGTTGTGTCCAGATCGAGCCATGTACGCCAGATCAATGGCATCTTGAGCCTTCTGATTCGGCAGCACTACCCTGGCATGGTCACCTACGCCGGAGTCACTACGCCACCCTGGTCGTGGGACCACTTCGCCGTCGCCCATGACAACGTCGCAGGCACCAAGGCGGCGCGGATTAAGCAGGAGCACTGGGTAAGTCGTCATCGCACTACATTGTTCAATACATCGCTTTCATTGTACGTTCTAGACACAATGAGAGGATACATGATGTCTGTATGCAGGACTTCTTCAGGTGCGAGCCGGGTGGAAGGGCCGGGCGGAGCGAGTGCAGGATAAGGTCTGCAGGCACCGACTCTCGGACCTGTACCACGAGACGCGCCTCCAGTGCATCATCAACTACCACGGGATTGTCCTTGGTACCGTGGTGAGGAAGAGCACAGCCAGGACCATGACTCTCACCAGGGAGCAGTACCTCCAGGTAAGTATGATTCCTTCTATGAATAATAGGTAGGCTTCATTTCATCTACTGACACATATACTTGAGGGCCTGCAGATGTGTCCTGATTGGTGCGCCACGGACCGTGTCTGCTGGGTGGCCATTGTGGATAGGTGGTGCTCGGAGGAGTGGATGGACAAGCACAACATCCGTCGGGAGTGCCGCATGCAGATGGATGGTGTGCCACACTACCAAGGCAACCGGTGCCTCAGCGCGTACGCCCAGACATGGGTACGTTATTTATATTTATTTATTTATTCTAACGCTCAATTTTCATTACTACTAATCATATTGGTGTTTTCCTCGCAGTCCCAGTCGCATGGTGGCTAGCCATGCAACGAGTTCATGGCGTTCGCCCTGGCACACAAGGGGAAGGCGACAGCCCCGGACCTCACCTACAATCCGACGGACCCGCCCGAGGCGTACACCAACGCGAGCGTCCACAGCAAGCTCAGCGAGTACACCTCGGCGGCTCGCACGCGCCATGGGGAGGACTTCGATCCGACCACCCAGCCCCTCGATGGGGACCTCCTGATGAGGTTGGGAGGCAGGAAGCAGCACGGCCGGTACTGGATTGCGGACAGCATAGTCGACACGTCCTCTACTCCCTCCCTCGCCGAGATTCGAGCAAGGAGCACGAGCTCCTCCCTCCCCATACGACCTCGGCAGCACAGTTCACAGCAGCAGGTGGCGGAACTCCAGGTTAGTCCTTTTTTTCGTTCATTGCTTTTACATATATACCTTGCCTTTGCATTATTGAAACATTGGGGGTTAAATATTGCAGGACCAGGTGCAGCGGCTGATGAACGAGCAGGAGGAGTATTGGAGGAGGATGGAGGCTGTCGAAGCCTAGAGGGCTGCCGAGCAGGAGGAGTATCGGAAGAGGATGGAGGCCAAGGAGAAGAGGCTGCACGACATGTGGGCGTTCATGGCGAACCTCCAGTCCACGACGGGTGCACAAGTGCCACCGTCGCTGCTCGGTCCAGTGGTCCCTCCTCCTGTAGCTACTCCGGTGAGCATGGTGGTTTATTGCTTTAGCTTGTGGTGCCCTCCTGCACCTGGAGGAGTCGGGTTCGAACCCGCTGACTGTGGCTGCACAAAGGAGAAACGAATTCATGAGTATCTGCAGGAGGGCACCACAAGCTAAAGCAATAAACCACCATGCTCACCGGAGTAGCTACAGGAGGAGGGACCACTGGACCGAGCAGCGACGGTGGCACTTGTGCACCCGTCGTGGACTGGAGGTTCGCCATGAACGCCCACATGTCGTGCAGCCTCTTCTCCTTGGCCTCCATCCTCTTCCGATACTCCTCCTGCTCGGCAGCCCTCTAGGCTTCGACAGCCTCCATCCTCCTCCAATACTCCTCCTGCTCGTTCATCAGCCGCTGCACCTGGTCCTGCAATATTTAACCCCCAATGTTTCAATAATGCAAAGGCAAGGTATATATGTAAAAGCAATGAACGAAAAAAAGGACTAACCTGGAGTTCCGCCACCTGCTGCTGTGAACTGTGCTGCCGAGGTCGTATGGGGAGGGAGGAGCTCGTGCTCCTTGCTCGAATCTCGGCGAGGGAGGGAGTAGAGGACGTGTCGACTATGCTGTCCGCAATCCAGTACCGGCCGTGCTGCTTCCTGCCTCCCAACCTCATCAGGAGGTCCCCATCGAGGGGCTGGGTGGTCGGATCGAAGTCCTCCCCATGGCGCGTGCGAGCCGCCGAGGTGTACTCGCTGAGCTTGCTGTGGACGCTCGCGTTGGTGTACGCCTCGGGCGGGTCCGTCGGATTGTAGGTGAGGTCCGGGGCTGTCGCCTTCCCCTTGTGTGCCAGGGCGAACGCCATGAACTCGTTGCATGGCTAGCCACCATGCGACTGGGACTGCGAGGAAAACACCAATATGATTAGTAGTAATGAAAATTGAGCGTTAGAATAAATAAATAAATATAAATAACGTACCCATGTCTGGGCGTACGCGCTGAGGCACCGGTTGCCTTGGTAGTGTGGCACACCATCCATCTGCATGCGGCACTCCCGACGGATGTTGTGCTTGTCCATCCACTCCTCCGAGCACCACCTATCCACAATGGCCACCCAGCAGACACGGTCCGTGGCGCACCAATCAGGACACATCTGCAGGCCCTCAAGTATATGTGTCAGTAGATGAAATGAAGCCTACCTATTATTCATAGAAGGAATCATACTTACCTGGAGGTACTGCTCCCTGGTGAGAGTCATGGTCCTGGCTGTGCTCTTCCTCACCACGGTACCAAGGACAATCCCGTGGTAGTTGATGATGCACTGGAGGCGCGTCTCGTGGTACAGGTCCGAGAGTCGGTGCCTGCAGACCTTATCCTGCACTCGCTCCGCCCGGCCCTTCCACCCGGCTCGCACCTGAAGAAGTCCTGCATACAGACATCATGTATCCTCTCATTGTGTCTAGAACGTACAATGAAAGCGATGTATTGAACAATGTAGTGCGATGACGACTTACCCAGTGCTCCTGCTTAATCCGCGCCGCCTTGGTGCCTGCGACGTTGTCATGGGCGACGGCGAAGTGGTCCCACGACCAGGGTGGCGTAGTGACTCCGGCGTAGGTGACCATGCCAGGGTAGTGCTGCCGAATCAGAAGGCTCAAGATGCCATTGATCTGGCGTACATGGCTCGATCTGGACACAACCTCCCAGTTGCTGCACGAGTCATTAAGAACAATTATTACTGGACAAAACATGTCATATGAACAAGTAGTGAAAACATCAATGTTTGCTTACCTGTCGCCCACGGGTCGAATCATCGGCCGCTGGTGAACTGGGATGGGCCGCCGCGGGAGGGTCGCGGGCCCGCGCAAGTAGACGGACGATGAACCAGAGGAAGTGGAACCCCCTGTTGTCGCCGCCTCCTCGCGGGCCGACGAACCAGAGGTAGTGTCACCCCCTCCTGGGTGGTGGGGCTCCTGGTCGTCCTCGTCCCCGGTGGTCACCACCTGGTCCTCGTCCTCGGGCTCCTGGGGCAACAGGGCAGGAAGTGGCTGCTCCCTCGTCCTCGGACGGCCACGGCCACGGCCACGGCCGCTCCTCTGCCTCCTCGTCGACGACTCCTCTGCCTCCGGCGCCTCCTGAGCGGTGGACGGTGAGCGGGGCCTCACGTAGAGCAAGTTGACCAACCTCTGCCTTCCGCCAAGCATTTTGTCGAGTGCCTGCAATTACAAAGAGTAAACCAATTAGAAATACTTATAAGGGCAAAATAAACATAACATAATTGCAAAATAATAATAATAATAATAATAATAATAATAATAATAATAATAATAATAATAGTATTACATGAATTAAAAATAATCATCACGGTCGGCAATGGTTGGATCATATGTATCGTCATCAGTATCAATATTGTCGAACAAATCGGCCTCATCTCCATCGTTGTCATCAATGTCTTTGCCTAGACGTAATCGCTCAAGCATTTGTAAGTCCTTGGCATTTTGCACCTCATCACCATCGTCCTCATCTCCATCTTCCTCATCAATGTGATTGTATTCTTCCATGCCCATCAATGAAAACATGTCTATGTCGAACCTTCCTTCTAGCCCCTCTGGTTGATAGAACTCTTCTATATACGTGTTTGGGTCAACGTTGTAGTCATCATCGTTTGGGACAGGCACTTTACCGTGCGGTGATACCGTATGCACAAGGTACCAACCCATAAGATTGGGGTCTTTTTGGCACGCCCATGGGAGATAATAAACTTGTGTGGCCTGTTGAGCCACAATATAGACATCATCTCCTGCATAGATGGAATCCTATCAAATTTTGACTAGCCCAAGCTCAGGGGTCGTTCTCATTACATTAGGATCGAACCAATGGCATTTGAATACGACTGGATTAAGAGCTTTGCGACCCGCAAACTTGAGCTCGTAAATTTCTTCGATTATGCCATAATAGTCGCGGTCATCGGTGCCGGGCGTACGAACTCTGGTATTCGTGGTTCCTCGGTTGGGCCGACTCTGCTCATAGCTTTTTGTGTGAAAGCGATATCCATTGACATCATAACCGGTAAATGACTTGACCTTATAGGCGAAGCCTTTGGCAACCTGTCTCAACTCATCACTCATTTCCGCATCCGTGCTGGCCTGCAAATTGAGGCCAGATACATCGTTATATTAGTCGCTCGTAGGAGCAAAGTGGTGAGACAAAGATGGAACGAGGTAAATTGGACAGTACCTTCATATTGAACCAGGAAATGAAATCGGGCACACCATCTTTGAGAAGCCTATCTTGTTCAAGAGGGGAAGGATCCCAATCCTCTTCCCAGTATTCATCCAGAAATTTCCTAGAAAAACGAGAGACAAGGGGGTTGCATGAATGGATGGAGGATAGTGACAGTGTATGTAACAAGCTCGTGTGTACTTACCGCAAATACGGGTTCACTTCGTCAAGGTTCAACAACACATACAGCATGATAGTGCGCCACTCATCATGCTGCAAGGTCTTCATGCTCGATGCTCTTGCGCTTCTGAGTTGCCCATTGAAAAGGCTGAGGTTCGATGAACTCTCGTCGGCGTTGTAACGAGGGGGTGGATTGTGCACGCTGGGAAGGTTGTCCTTATAGTATGCTGTTGTGAAGTTTGACACCTCCTCTAGAATAAAGCTTGA
>JAHUYU010001418.1:0-27590 GCA_030439765.1 Tripidium arundinaceum
ACCATGGCTGTGGTGAAGAAGAAAGTACTTGCATTTAGTCATGTCATTAATCAAGCTAAAGGAAGTTATATTGTGAGGAGGATCAAATTATTGTTGGATCATTTGATGAAGGTGTCTTGGTGCATTCGGATTTATTCACATATGGAATTGGACCAAGTGAGAGTTTGTGCTTGTTACTCTTGGTGATCGGCATCACCTAGATGACTTGGTGGTGATCGGGAGCATGGTGATCATCCGGCGGAGCTTGTGGATGACCCATCTCGTGTTGTGACCGGTAGTGAGCGATTCACCGGGCCAGAGTGGCGAAGAATCAGCTCATAGTGAGCACTTGATCCTTGCGCAGATCAAGGGGGAGCGATACCCTGGTGAGGGTGCTCCAACGAGGACTAGGGGGGTGTGCCGACACCTCGATACCTCGTCAAAAAATTCGGCTTGTTCCTTCCTCTCTTTACTTTCCGCAATTACTTTGAGCAATTCAATTCTTGTCATTTACATTCCAAGAATTGCCATGCTAGAGTAGGATTGGAACATAGGGTGCTAAACTTTTGTGCGTTAGAAGTTAGAACACACACTTATGCACTAGGGGTGAAATGGGCTAGTAATAGGTTTTAATTCTTGAAAGAAAATTTAGAATTAGCCCAATTCACCCCCCTCTAGGGCATCTTGATCCTTTCAATTGGTATCAAAGCCTTGTGCTCATCGATTTAGGCTTAACCGCCTAGAGCAAGATGTCCGGAGGTGATGGACCTCCTCCCATGTTCGAGGGAGACGACTTTCCATATTGGAAAATTCTTATGGAGTCATACCTTGAGGCGGTTGACATAAATTGCTATCGTGCCGCCATTCATGGCTTTCCAAAACCTAAGGATGCTACCTCACTCACTCCTCTTGAAGAGAAAAATGAGAAATGGAATGCAAAGGCCAAAAACATCATCTTTAGAGGCATTTGCAAAGATGTGTTTAATCGCGTCCGGAACCACAGAGACGCCCATGCTCTATGGTTGGACATTTGTGCTCTCCATGAGGGAACCAAGAGTGAGCGTGAGGAACGTTATCATCTTTTCATGCAAAAGCTTAATTCATTTGAGATGCGTCCTCATGATAATGCTAATGAAATGTACTCACGCTTGAATGTTCTTGTAGAGGAGCTCAATGGACTTGGACTCACACAAATGGTGTCATCTGATGTTGTGAGAAAGATCTTGTGTGTCCTACCCATTGACAAGTATGGCCACATTGTCACCGTGCTTCACCAAGCGGATCTTTCCACCACTACACCAACTCAAATATTGGGGAAGATTAATGCTCATGAGATGTACATTCACATCACTCCATAGGAAGGCTCATCTTCCGACAAGAAGAAAGACTTGGCGTTCAAGGCTAGTCAAGAGAAGAAAGGCAAAGCCAAGACTATTGAGGTTGATCTTGATAGCTCAAGTGGTGATGAGCATGATGATACAAACATTGCTCTAATGGTGAAGAAGACCACCAAGATGCTTAAGAAGCTACACAAGAATGGTGTCAACTTTGACTCCAAAAAGAAGAAATTCTTTACAAGTAGCAAGAGAAAGCCTCTCTCCGAAATAGAATGCTACAATTGTGGTAATCTTGGCCATCTAGCTCATAACTGCCCTAACCCCAAGAAAGAGAATTACAAGCACAAACTCTCACTTGGTCCAATTCCATATGTGAATAAATCCGAATGCACCAAGACACCTTCATCAAATGATCCAACAATAATTTGATCCTCCTCACAATATAACTTCCTTTAGCTTGATTAATGACATGACTAAATGCAAGTACTTTCTTCTTCACCACAGCCATGGTCCTTCGGTGCCCAAGCCGTCGCTTGCCCTTCACCTACGCTTGGTCCTTCGAAGCCTTTTCCTTGCTATCTTCACCCTCACAAGACAATCCAAGTCATACAATGATTTGAATCAACAATAAGCATACATTGAATTCCATATGATGAAAACCGTCTTTGTCAATATTGATTCCACAGCAAGCTCTTTATATGATACCATTCCATACGCAAGACCTCATGTCTCATATACCAATTCAAATATGCTTGCTTTCTCATGAACCATAAATGTCCCACAATATATATAAGACATTACTTGAATTTCATTTGTATTGTTGTCTTGTGCTTGAGCTAGATTGCCTTTACAACAACACATCATTTTTGGCTTTACATTTCAACACAATATGGAACACCATCAAGTTTGCATATAATGAATTGCCTGTTCGACACTTAGCAAACTTGTTAGTCCTTTAATCGTGTTATTATTCAATCATTCAAAACCCACTAAAGGGCTAGGTGCACTTACACTCCACAATCTATCAGTAAAAACCTTGGTAAAATAATTGAACCTAAAAGTGGACAACCTTGGATTTCAGTTGCTTCTTAAATTTTTGGAAGAAGAGTAGTTGCTCCAAAATTAAGGTTGAATAAAGTTAAGAGAACTTTTAAAAAAATCCTTAGAGAGTGAAAGCATCTAGGCCCCTAGTGGGTTTCGGTGATTAATGACAACATAAGATTATTGTGACTAACGTATGTTTTGCAGAAACAAAATGAGTTAGGTCACGATAATGGCGATTGTTTGGGCAATTGGATGTTCACTTGCCCCTATGATGGATTTCGTTTTTGGTTTTCAAAGGATGGTCGACAAGGTTGGAGATAGGCTAGTTCTAAGTGTCATTTGGTGTTGGAGAGACACTTAGAATAGTTGAGTACTTTGTTTTTCTTTTGGCCGTACTATTAAGGGGAGTGTGAACTAGTAGCTTGACCTAGGTGAGTCTAATGGGTTAGGTGTGGTGCACACTTATCAAACTTAGCACTAGGCAGCTCATGGATAGCCCAAATATCGAGTGGAACGAAAGTCGTTAAGATAGCGTCGCGATCCGGAGGTGAGAGAGCCCTCAAAAGGGCATCGGACGCTGGCCCCGTACACATCGGACGCGTCCGATGAGTACAGGGAGTGCACAGTTGCCTGCCATGCCACATCGGACGCGCCGGTGGGGGCTGCATCGGACGCGACGCTGGCACTGTTCACTTGAGCCTAAGCACGTGAGGCATCGGACGCTGGCATCGGATGCGACTGTAGGTGCGTCCAATGTCATCACAGAGAGGTTCCAGAGAGGGCCAACGACCATCGGACGCGTCTGATGGGGTGCCGTCGGACGCATGGTGCGTCCGATGTCACTATGACGTGTGGTGTCAGAAATAGTACATGTTACCGTTGGAGGCGGCATAGGACGCGTCCGATGCCCCTTTGACAGCTGAAGTTTTACCCCTTCGTGAGGACTTGTTTGGGGGAGTATAAATACAACTCCTACTCATCCATTTGGGGTCTCTTGCCCATTTGATCAGCTGAGAACACCCTTTGGAGTGCAAGGGAGAGCAAGAGCCTAGTGAGGTGTTTGAGATTTGATAATCGCAAGATTGGAGGCCTCATTAGTGCATAGGGAGTAGCAAGTGTGCATCCACCTTTCTCATTAGCCTTGTTTGGGTCAAGTGAGAGTTTGTGCTTGTTACTCTTGGTGATCGGCATCACCTAGATGACTTGGTGGCGATCGGGAGCATGGTGATCATCCGGCGGAGCTTGTGGATGACCCATCTCGTGTTGTGACCGGTAGTGAGCGATTCACCGGGCCAGAGTGGCGAAGAATCAGCTCATAGTGAGCACTTGATCCTTGCGCAGATCAAGGGGGAGCGATACCCTGGTGAGGGTGCTCCAACGAGGACTAGGGGGGTGTGCCGACACCTCGATACCTCGTCAAAAAATTCGGCTTGTTCCTTCCTCTCTTTACTTTCCGCAATTACTTTGAGCAATTCAATTCTTGTCATTTACATTCCAAGAATTGCCATGCTAGAGTAGGATTGGAACATAGGGTGCTAAACTTTTGTGCGTTAGAAGTTAGAACACACACTTATGCACTAGGGGTGAAATGGGCTAGTAATAGGTTTTAATTCTTGAAAGAAAATTTAGAATTAGCCCAATTCACCCCCCTCTAGGGCATCTTGATCCTTTCAATTGGTATCAAAGCCTTGTGCTCATCGATTTAGGCTTAACCGCCTAGAGCAAGATGTCCGGAGGTGATGGACCTCCTCCCATGTTCGAGGGAGACGACTTTCCATATTGGAAAATTCTTATGGAGTCATACCTTGAGGCGGTTGACATAAATTGCTATCGTGCCGCCATTCATGGCTTTCCAAAACCTAAGGATGCTACCTCACTCACTCCTCTTGAAGAGAAAAATGAGAAATGGAATGCAAAGGCCAAAAACATCATCTTTAGAGGCATTTGCAAAGATGTGTTTAATCGCGTCCGGAACCACAGAGACGCCCATGCTCTATGGTTGGACATTTGTGCTCTCCATGAGGGAACCAAGAGTGAGCGTGAGGAACGTTATCATCTTTTCATGCAAAAGCTTAATTCATTTGAGATGCGTCCTCATGATAATGCTAATGAAATGTACTCACGCTTGAATGTTCTTGTAGAGGAGCTCAATGGACTTGGACTCACACAAATGGTGTCATCTGATGTTGTGAGAAAGATCTTGTGTGTCCTACCCATTGACAAGTATGGCCACATTGTCACCGTGCTTCACCAAGCGGATCTTTCCACCACTACACCAACTCAAATATTGGGGAAGATTAATGCTCATGAGATGTACATTCACATCACTCCATAGGAAGGCTCATCTTCCGACAAGAAGAAAGACTTGGCGTTCAAGGCTAGTCAAGAGAAGAAAGGCAAAGCCAAGACTATTGAGGTTGATCTTGATAGCTCAAGTGGTGATGAGCATGATGATACAAACATTGCTCTAATGGTGAAGAAGACCACCAAGATGCTTAAGAAGCTACACAAGAATGGTGTCAACTTTGACTCCAAAAAGAAGAAATTCTTTACAAGTAGCAAGAGAAAGCCTCTCTCCGAAATAGAATGCTACAATTGTGGTAATCTTGGCCATCTAGCTCATAACTGCCCTAACCCCAAGAAAGAGAATTACAAGAACAAGCACAAGGGCAAGAAAGATGGATTAAGTAGTGAAGATGAGAAGAAGAGAGAAAAGTCATACAAAAAGAAGGATGGCAAGAAGAAGCAACATCACAAGAAGAAGAGTGGCAAGGCGTATATTGTTGGTGAGGGTGAAGATAGCAAGGAAAAGGCTTCGAAGGACCAAGCGTAGGTGAAGGGCAAGCGACGGCTTGGGCACCGAAGGACCATGGCTGTGGTGAAGAAGAAAGTACTTGCATTTAGTCATGTCATTAATCAAGCTAAAGGAAGTTATATTGTGAGGAGGATCAAATTATTGTTGGATCATTTGATGAAGGTGTCTTGGTGCATTCGGATTTATTCACATATGGAATTGGACCAAGTGAGAGTTTGTGCTTGTAATTCTCTTTCTTGGGGTTAGGGCAGTTATGAGCTAGATGGCCAAGATTACCACAATTGTAGCATTCTATTTCGGAGAGAGGCTTTCTCTTGCTACTTGTAAAGAATTTCTTCTTTTTGGAGTCAAAGTTGACACCATTCTTGTGTAGCTTCTTAAGCATCTTGGTGGTCTTCTTCACCATTAGAGCAATGTTTGTATCATCATGCTCATCACCACTTGAGCTATCAAGATCAACCTCAATAGTCTTGGCTTTGCCTTTCTTCTCTTGACTAGCCTTGAACGCCAAGTCTTTCTTCTTGTCGGAAGATGAGCCTTCCTATGGAGTGATGTGAATGTACATCTCATGAGCATTAATCTTCCCCAATATTTGAGTTGGTGTAGTGGTGGAAAGATCCGCTTGGTGAAGCACGGTGACAATGTGGCCATACTTGTCAATGGGTAGGACACACAAGATCTTTCTCACAACATCAGATGACACCATTTGTGTGAGTCCAAGTCCATTGAGCTCCTCTACAAGAACATTCAAGCGTGAGTACATTTCATTAGCATTATCATGAGGACGCATCTCAAATGAATTAAGCTTTTGCATGAAAAGATGATAACGTTCCTCACGCTCACTCTTGGTTCCCTCATGGAGAGCACAAATGTCCAACCATAGAGCATGGGCGTCTCTGTGGTTCCGGACGCGATTAAACACATCTTTGCAAATGCCTCTAAAGATGATGTTTTTGGCCTTTGCATTCCATTTCTCATTTTTCTCTTCAAGAGGAGTGAGTGAGGTAGCATCCTTAGGTTTTGGAAAGCCATGAATGGCGGCACGATAGCAATTTATGTCAACCGCCTCAAGGTATGACTCCATAAGAATTTTCCAATATGGAAAGTCGTCTCCCTCGAACATGGGAGGAGGTCCATCACCTCCGGACATCTTGCTCTAGGCGGTTAAGCCTAAATCGATGAGCACAAGGCTTTGATACCAATTGAAAGGATCAAGATGCCCTAGAGGGGGGTGAATTGGGCTAATTCTAAATTTTCTTTCAAGAATTAAAACCTATTACTAGCCCATTTCACCCCTAGTGCATAAGTGTGTGTTCTAACTTCTAACGCACAAAAGTTTAGCACCCTATGTTCCAATCCTACTCTAGCATGGCAATTCTTGGAATGTAAATGACAAGAATTGAATTGCTCAAAGTAATTGCGGAAAGTAAAGAGAGGAAGGAACAAGCCGAATTTTTTGACGAGGTATCGAGGTGTCGGCACACCCCCCTAGTCCTCGTTGGAGCACCCTCACCAGGGTATCGCTCCCCCTTGATCTGCGCAAGGATCAAGTGCTCACTATGAGCTGATTCTTCGCCACTCTGGCCCGGTGAATCGCTCACTACCGGTCACAACACGAGATGGGTCATCCACAAGCTCCGCCGGATGATCACCATGCTCCCGATCACCACCAAGTCATCTAGGTGATGCCGATCACCAAGAGTAACAAGCACAAACTCTCACTTGGTCCAATTCCATATGTGAATAAATCCGAATGCACCAAGACACCTTCATCAAATGATCCAACAATAATTTGATCCTCCTCACAATATAACTTCCTTTAGCTTGATTAATGACATGACTAAATGCAAGTACTTTCTTCTTCACCACAGCCATGGTCCTTCGGTGCCCAAGCCGTCGCTTGCCCTTCACCTACGCTTGGTCCTTCGAAGCCTTTTCCTTGCTATCTTCACCCTCACAAGACAATCCAAGTCATACAATGATTTGAATCAACAATAAGCATACATTGAATTCCATATGATGAAAACCGTCTTTGTCAATATTGATTCCACAGCAAGCTCTTTATATGATACCATTCCATACGCAAGACCTCATGTCTCATATACCAATTCAAATATGCTTGCTTTCTCATGAACCATAAATGTCCCACAATATATATAAGACATTACTTGAATTTCATTTGTATTGTTGTCTTGTGCTTGAGCTAGATTGCCTTTACAACAACACATCATTTTTGGCTTTACATTTCAACACAATATGGAACACCATCAAGTTTGCATATAATGAATTGCCTGTTCGACACTTAGCAAACTTGTTAGTCCTTTAATCGTGTTATTATTCAATCATTCAAAACCCACTAAAGGGCTAGGTGCACTTACACTCCACAATCTATCAGTAAAAACCTTGGTAAAATAATTGAACCTAAAAGTGGACAACCTTGGATTTCAGTTGCTTCTTAAATTTTTGGAAGAAGAGTAGTTGCTCCAAAATTAAGGTTGAATAAAGTTAAGAGAACTTTTAAAAAAATCCTTAGAGAGTGAAAGCATCTAGGCCCCTAGTGGGTTTCGGTGATTAATGACAACATAAGATTATTGTGACTAACGTATGTTTTGCAGAAACAAAATGAGTTAGGTCACGATAATGGCGATTGTTTGGGCAATTGGATGTTCACTTGCCCCTATGATGGATTTCGTTTTTGGTTTTCAAAGGATGGTCGACAAGGTTGGAGATAGGCTAGTTCTAAGTGTCATTTGGTGTTGGAGAGACACTTAGAATAGTTGAGTACTTTGTTTTTCTTTTGGCCGTACTATTAAGGGGAGTGTGAACTAGTAGCTTGACCTAGGTGAGTCTAATGGGTTAGGTGTGGTGCACACTTATCAAACTTAGCACTAGGCAGCTCATGGATAGCCCAAATATCGAGTGGAACGAAAGTCGTTAAGATAGCGTCGCGATCCGGAGGTGAGAGAGCCCTCAAAAGGGCATCGGACGCTGGCCCCGTACACATCGGACGCGTCCGATGAGTACAGGGAGTGCACAGTTGCCTGCCATGCCACATCGGACGCGCCGGTGGGGGCTGCATCGGACGCGACGCTGGCACTGTTCACTTGAGCCTAAGCACGTGAGGCATCGGACGCTGGCATCGGATGCGACTGTAGGTGCGTCCAATGTCATCACAGAGAGGTTCCAGAGAGGGCCAACGACCATCGGACGCGTCTGATGGGGTGCCGTCGGACGCATGGTGCGTCCGATGTCACTATGACGTGTGGTGTCAGAAATAGTACATGTTACCGTTGGAGGCGGCATAGGACGCGTCCGATGCCCCTTTGACAGCTGAAGTTTTACCCCTTCGTGAGGACTTGTTTGGGGGAGTATAAATACAACTCCTACTCATCCATTTGGGGTCTCTTGCCCATTTGATCAGCTGAGAACACCCTTTGGAGTGCAAGGGAGAGCAAGAGCCTAGTGAGGTGTTTGAGATTTGATAATCGCAAGATTGGAGGCCTCATTAGTGCATAGGGAGTAGCAAGTGTGCATCCACCTTTCTCATTAGCCTTGTTTGGGTCAAGTGAGAGTTTGTGCTTGTTACTCTTGGTGATCGGCATCACCTAGATGACTTGGTGGCGATCGGGAGCATGGTGATCATCCGGCGGAGCTTGTGGATGACCCATCTCGTGTTGTGACCGGTAGTGAGCGATTCACCGGGCCAGAGTGGCGAAGAATCAGCTCATAGTGAGCACTTGATCCTTGCGCAGATCAAGGGGGAGCGATACCCTGGTGAGGGTGCTCCAACGAGGACTAGGGGGGTGTGCCGACACCTCGATACCTCGTCAAAAAATTCGGCTTGTTCCTTCCTCTCTTTACTTTCCGCAATTACTTTGAGCAATTCAATTCTTGTCATTTACATTCCAAGAATTGCCATGCTAGAGTAGGATTGGAACATAGGGTGCTAAACTTTTGTGCGTTAGAAGTTAGAACACACACTTATGCACTAGGGGTGAAATGGGCTAGTAATAGGTTTTAATTCTTGAAAGAAAATTTAGAATTAGCCCAATTCACCCCCCTCTAGGGCATCTTGATCCTTTCAATTGGTATCAAAGCCTTGTGCTCATCGATTTAGGCTTAACCGCCTAGAGCAAGATGTCCGGAGGTGATGGACCTCCTCCCATGTTCGAGGGAGACGACTTTCCATATTGGAAAATTCTTATGGAGTCATACCTTGAGGCGGTTGACATAAATTGCTATCGTGCCGCCATTCATGGCTTTCCAAAACCTAAGGATGCTACCTCACTCACTCCTCTTGAAGAGAAAAATGAGAAATGGAATGCAAAGGCCAAAAACATCATCTTTAGAGGCATTTGCAAAGATGTGTTTAATCGCGTCCGGAACCACAGAGACGCCCATGCTCTATGGTTGGACATTTGTGCTCTCCATGAGGGAACCAAGAGTGAGCGTGAGGAACGTTATCATCTTTTCATGCAAAAGCTTAATTCATTTGAGATGCGTCCTCATGATAATGCTAATGAAATGTACTCACGCTTGAATGTTCTTGTAGAGGAGCTCAATGGACTTGGACTCACACAAATGGTGTCATCTGATGTTGTGAGAAAGATCTTGTGTGTCCTACCCATTGACAAGTATGGCCACATTGTCACCGTGCTTCACCAAGCGGATCTTTCCACCACTACACCAACTCAAATATTGGGGAAGATTAATGCTCATGAGATGTACATTCACATCACTCCATAGGAAGGCTCATCTTCCGACAAGAAGAAAGACTTGGCGTTCAAGGCTAGTCAAGAGAAGAAAGGCAAAGCCAAGACTATTGAGGTTGATCTTGATAGCTCAAGTGGTGATGAGCATGATGATACAAACATTGCTCTAATGGTGAAGAAGACCACCAAGATGCTTAAGAAGCTACACAAGAATGGTGTCAACTTTGACTCCAAAAAGAAGAAATTCTTTACAAGTAGCAAGAGAAAGCCTCTCTCCGAAATAGAATGCTACAATTGTGGTAATCTTGGCCATCTAGCTCATAACTGCCCTAACCCCAAGAAAGAGAATTACAAGAACAAGCACAAGGGCAAGAAAGATGGATTAAGTAGTGAAGATGAGCCTTCCTATGGAGTGATGTGAATGTACATCTCATGAGCATTAATCTTCCCCAATATTTGAGTTGGTGTAGTGGTGGAAAGATCCGCTTGGTGAAGCACGGTGACAATGTGGCCATACTTGTCAATGGGTAGGACACACAAGATCTTTCTCACAACATCAGATGACACATTTGTGTGAGTCCAAGTCCATTGAGCTCCTCTACAAGAACATTCAAGCGTGAGTACATTTCATTAGCATTATCATGAGGACGCATCTCAAATGAATTAAGCTTTTGCATGAAAAGATGATAACGTTCCTCACGCTCACTCTTGGTTCCCTCATGGAGAGCACAAATGTCCAACCATAGAGCATGGGCGTCTCTGTGGTTCCGGACGCGATTAAACACATCTTTGCAAATGCCTCTAAAGATGATGTTTTTGGCCTTTGCATTCCATTTCTCATTTTTCTCTTCAAGAGGAGTGAGTGAGGTAGCATCCTTAGGTTTTGGAAAGCCATGAATGGCGGCACGATAGCAATTTATGTCAACCGCCTCAAGGTATGACTCCATAAGAATTTTCCAATATGGAAAGTCGTCTCCCTCGAACATGGGAGGAGGTCCATCACCTCCGGACATCTTGCTCTAGGCGGTTAAGCCTAAATCGATGAGCACAAGGCTTTGATACCAATTGAAAGGATCAAGATGCCCTAGAGGGGGGTGAATTGGGCTAATTCTAAATTTTCTTTCAAGAATTAAAACCTATTACTAGCCCATTTCACCCCTAGTGCATAAGTGTGTGTTCTAACTTCTAACGCACAAAAGTTTAGCACCCTATGTTCCAATCCTACTCTAGCATGGCAATTCTTGGAATGTAAATGACAAGAATTGAATTGCTCAAAGTAATTGCGGAAAGTAAAGAGAGGAAGGAACAAGCCGAATTTTTTGACGAGGTATCGAGGTGTCGGCACACCCCCCTAGTCCTCGTTGGAGCACCCTCACCAGGGTATCGCTCCCCCTTGATCTGCGCAAGGATCAAGTGCTCACTATGAGCTGATTCTTCGCCACTCTGGCCCGGTGAATCGCTCACTACCGGTCACAACACGAGATGGGTCATCCACAAGCTCCGCCGGATGATCACCATGCTCCCGATCGCCACCAAGTCATCTAGGTGATGCCGATCACCAAGAGTAACAAGCACAAACTCTCACTTGACCCAAACAAGGCTAATGAGAAAGGTGGATGCACACTTGCTACTCCCTATGCACTAATGAGGCCTCCAATCTTGCGATTATCAAATCTCAAACACCTCACTAGGCTCTTGCTCTCCCTTGCACTCCAAAGGGTGTTCTCAGCTGATCAAATGGGCAAGAGACCCCAAATGGATGAGTAGGAGTTGTATTTATACTCCCCCAAACAAGTCCTCACGAAGGGGTAAAACTTCAGCTGTCAAAGGGGCATCGGACGCGTCCTATGCCGCCTCCAACGGTAACATGTACTATTTCTGACACCACACGTCATAGTGACATCGGACGCACCATGCGTCCGACGGCACCCCATCAGACGCGTCCGATGGTCGTTGGCCCTCTCTGGAACCTCTCTGTGATGACATTGGACGCACCTACAGTCGCATCCGATGCCAGCGTCCGATGCCTCACGTGCTTAGGCTCAAGTGAACAGTGCCAGCGTCGCGTCCGATGCAGCCCCCACCGGCGCGTCCGATGTGGCATGGCAGGCAACTGTGCACTCCCTGTACTCATCGGACGCGTCCGATGTGTACGGGGCCAGCGTCCGATGCCCTTTTGAGGGCTCTCTCACCTCCGGATCGCGACGCTATCTTAACGACTTTCGTTCCACTCGATATTTGGGCTATCCATGAGCTGCCTAGTGCTAAGTTTGATAAGTGTGCACCACACCTAACCCATTAGACTCACCTAGGTCAAGCTACTAGTTCACACTCCCCTTAATAGTACGGCCAAAAGAAAAACAAAGTACTCAACTATTCTAAGTGTCTCTCCAACACCAAATGACACTTAGAACTAGCCTATCTCCAACCTTGTCGACCATCCTTTGAAAACCAAAAACGAAATCCATCATAGGGCAAGTGAACATCCAATTGCCCAAACAATCGCCATTATCGTGACCTAACTCATTTTGTTTCTGCAAAACATACGTTAGTCACAATAATCTTATGTTGTCATTAATCACCGAAACCCACTAGGGGCCTAGATGCTTTCACTCTCTAAGGATTTTTTTAAAAGTTCTCTTAACTTTATTCAACCTTAATTTTGGAGCAACTACTCTTCTTCCAAAAATTTAAGAAGCAACTGAAATCCAAGGTTGTCCACTTTTAGGTTCAATTATTTTACCAAGGTTTTTACTGATAGATTGTGGAGTGTAAGTGCACCTAGCCCTTTAGTGGGTTTTGAATGATTGAATAATAACACGATTAAAGGACTAACAAGTTTGCTAAGTGTCGAACAGGCAATTCATTATATGCAAACTTGATGGTGTTCCATATTGTGTTGAAATGTAAAGCCAAAAATGATGTGTTGTTGTAAAGGCAATCTAGCTCAAGCACAAGACAACAATACAAATGAAATTCAAGTAATGTCTTATATATATTGTGGGACATTTATGGTTCATGAGAAAGCAAGCATATTTGAATTGGTATATGAGACATGAGGTCTTGCGTATGGAATGGTATCATATAAAGAGCTTGCTGTGGAATCAATATTGACAAAGACGGTTTTCATCATATGGAATTCAATGTATGCTTATTGTTGATTCAAATCATTGTATGACTTGGATTGTCTTGTGAGGGTGAAGATAGCAAGGAAAAGGCTTCGAAGGACCAAGCGTAGGTGAAGGGCAAGCGACGGCTTGGGCACCGAAGGACCATGGCTGTGGTGAAGAAGAAAGTACTTGCATTTAGTCATGTCATTAATCAAGCTAAAGGAAGTTATATTGTGAGGAGGATCAAATTATTGTTGGATCATTTGATGAAGGTGTCTTGGTGCATTCGGATTTATTCACATATGGAATTGGACCAAGTCACACGCTCAAGATGGCTATGCTCAAGCAAAATGAACACGTTGGCATTCTCTCTCAATGAAGATCGAAAGTTATGGCATGTGTTTGAAGAAGGTGAACTTAAGCGGTCTAAATTCGTTTTTATTTAATCTTGAGTTAATAGGCATGTCGTACTATTAAAAGGGATGCAACATGATTGTAACATCCTAAATTTTACAATTTTTTTAATAGCTAATATGATTTATTTATGAATATAAGTGTGCATTCAAATGTAGAAGAAAATAATTTTCTTTATGAAAATAAAATCAATCATAGGGTTAGCTACATGTTGATGCACTCATGCCGATGCATTTTATTTATTGTGGTGACTGGTTTTTATCCCTTTGTTAAAAGGTTTAAAAATCATTTGAAATTGGATTTGGAAAATCGAATTGGAAAATAAAAAAGGGATTTCTATTCATTCTCTTCCCCTCTTTCCTATTCGGCATGTTGGCCCAACTCTCCGCCGGCCCGCGCGCCTCCTTTCCCCTCTTCTCTCCGCGCTTTTCTTGGGCCGGCCCAGCTCGCGCGCAGGTGAAGCCTTTTCCTTGCTATCTTCACCCTCACAAGACAATCCAAGTCATACAATGATTTGAATCAACAATAAGCATACATTGAATTCCATATGATGAAAACCGTCTTTGTCAATATTGATTCCACAGCAAGCTCTTTATATGATACCATTCCATACGCAAGACCTCATGTCTCATATACCAATTCAAATATGCTTGCTTTCTCATGAACCATAAATGTCCCACAATATATATAAGACATTACTTGAATTTCATTTGTATTGTTGTCTTGTGCTTGAGCTAGATTGCCTTTACAACAACACATCATTTTTGGCTTTACATTTCAACACAATATGGAACACCATCAAGTTTGCATATAATGAATTGCCTGTTCGACACTTAGCAAACTTGTTAGTCCTTTAATCGTGTTATTATTCAATCATTCAAAACCCACTAAAGGGCTAGGTGCACTTACACTCCACAATCTATCAGTAAAAACCTTGGTAAAATAATTGAACCTAAAAGTGGACAACCTTGGATTTCAGTTGCTTCTTAAATTTTTGGAAGAAGAGTAGTTGCTCCAAAATTAAGGTTGAATAAAGTTAAGAGAACTTTTAAAAAAATCCTTAGAGAGTGAAAGCATCTAGGCCCCTAGTGGGTTTCGGTGATTAATGACAACATAAGATTATTGTGACTAACGTATGTTTTGCAGAAACAAAATGAGTTAGGTCACGATAATGGCGATTGTTTGGGCAATTGGATGTTCACTTGCCCCTATGATGGATTTCGTTTTTGGTTTTCAAAGGATGGTCGACAAGGTTGGAGATAGGCTAGTTCTAAGTGTCATTTGGTGTTGGAGAGACACTTAGAATAGTTGAGTACTTTGTTTTTCTTTTGGCCGTACTATTAAGGGGAGTGTGAACTAGTAGCTTGACCTAGGTGAGTCTAATGGGTTAGGTGTGGTGCACACTTATCAAACTTAGCACTAGGCAGCTCATGGATAGCCCAAATATCGAGTGGAACGAAAGTCGTTAAGATAGCGTCGCGATCCGGAGGTGAGAGAGCCCTCAAAAGGGCATCGGACGCTGGCCCCGTACACATCGGACGCGTCCGATGAGTACAGGGAGTGCACAGTTGCCTGCCATGCCACATCGGACGCGCCGGTGGGGGCTGCATCGGACGCGACGCTGGCACTGTTCACTTGAGCCTAAGCACGTGAGGCATCGGACGCTGGCATCGGATGCGACTGTAGGTGCGTCCAATGTCATCACAGAGAGGTTCCAGAGAGGGCCAACGACCATCGGACGCGTCTGATGGGGTGCCGTCGGACGCATGGTGCGTCCGATGTCACTATGACGTGTGGTGTCAGAAATAGTACATGTTACCGTTGGAGGCGGCATAGGACGCGTCCGATGCCCCTTTGACAGCTGAAGTTTTACCCCTTCGTGAGGACTTGTTTGGGGGAGTATAAATACAACTCCTACTCATCCATTTGGGGTCTCTTGCCCATTTGATCAGCTGAGAACACCCTTTGGAGTGCAAGGGAGAGCAAGAGCCTAGTGAGGTGTTTGAGATTTGATAATCGCAAGATTGGAGGCCTCATTAGTGCATAGGGAGTAGCAAGTGTGCATCCACCTTTCTCATTAGCCTTGTTTGGGTCAAGTGAGAGTTTGTGCTTGTTACTCTTGGTGATCGGCATCACCTAGATGACTTGGTGGCGATCGGGAGCATGGTGATCATCCGGCGGAGCTTGTGGATGACCCATCTCGTGTTGTGACCGGTAGTGAGCGATTCACCGGGCCAGAGTGGCGAAGAATCAGCTCATAGTGAGCACTTGATCCTTGCGCAGATCAAGGGGGAGCGATACCCTGGTGAGGGTGCTCCAACGAGGACTAGGGGGGTGTGCCGACACCTCGATACCTCGTCAAAAAATTCGGCTTGTTCCTTCCTCTCTTTACTTTCCGCAATTACTTTGAGCAATTCAATTCTTGTCATTTACATTCCAAGAATTGCCATGCTAGAGTAGGATTGGAACATAGGGTGCTAAACTTTTGTGCGTTAGAAGTTAGAACACACACTTATGCACTAGGGGTGAAATGGGCTAGTAATAGGTTTTAATTCTTGAAAGAAAATTTAGAATTAGCCCAATTCACCCCCCTCTAGGGCATCTTGATCCTTTCAATTGGTATCAAAGCCTTGTGCTCATCGATTTAGGCTTAACCGCCTAGAGCAAGATGTCCGGAGGTGATGGACCTCCTCCCATGTTCGAGGGAGACGACTTTCCATATTGGAAAATTCTTATGGAGTCATACCTTGAGGCGGTTGACATAAATTGCTATCGTGCCGCCATTCATGGCTTTCCAAAACCTAAGGATGCTACCTCACTCACTCCTCTTGAAGAGAAAAATGAGAAATGGAATGCAAAGGCCAAAAACATCATCTTTAGAGGCATTTGCAAAGATGTGTTTAATCACGTCCGGAACCACAGAGACGCCCATGCTCTATGGTTGGACATTTGTGCTCTCCATGAGGGAACCAAGAGTGAGCGTGAGGAACGTTATCATCTTTTCATGCAAAAGCTTAATTCATTTGAGATGCGTCCTCATGATAATGCTAATGAAATGTACTCACGCTTGAATGTTCTTGTAGAGGAGCTCAATGGACTTGGACTCACACAAATGGTGTCATCTGATGTTGTGAGAAAGATCTTGTGTGTCCTACCCATTGACAAGTATGGCCACATTGTCACCGTGCTTCACCAAGCGGATCTTTCCACCACTACACCAACTCAAATATTGGGGAAGATTAATGCTCATGAGATGTACATTCACATCACTCCATAGGAAGGCTCATCTTCCGACAAGAAGAAAGACTTGGCGTTCAAGGCTAGTCAAGAGAAGAAAGGCAAAGCCAAGACTATTGAGGTTGATCTTGATAGCTCAAGTGGTGATGAGCATGATGATACAAACATTGCTCTAATGGTGAAGAAGACCACCAAGATGCTTAAGAAGCTACACAAGAATGGTGTCAACTTTGACTCCAAAAAGAAGAAATTCTTTACAAGTAGCAAGAGAAAGCCTCTCTCCGAAATAGAATGCTACAATTGTGGTAATCTTGGCCATCTAGCTCATAACTGCCCTAACCCCAAGAAAGAGAATTACAAGAACAAGCACAAGGGCAAGAAAGATGGATTAAGTAGTGAAGATGAGAAGAAGAGAGAAAAGTCATACAAAAAGAAGGATGGCAAGAAGAAGCAACATCACAAGAAGAAGAGTGGCAAGGCGTATATTGTTGGTGATTGGCTCACAGATATTGAATCGTCAAATGGCTCTTCCGGTGAAGATAGTGATGATGAAAAAGAGAAGGTGGCTGCTCTTGTGATTGGGACCTCTCTACCTCCACCACCACCACCGCCGTCATCTTCTACACACCTATGCCTTATGGCCAAGGGTGATCGGAAGGTACAAAGTGATGATGACTCTAGTGATAGTGATGGAGAATTTGAAACACCTTCTTATGATGAACTTGTTGCTTTGCTCAATAACTACTCTAAAATCATAAGAAAGACTAGAGCCAAAAATGAAAAGCTAGAACTTGAAAATGAGTCTCTTCTTGCAAAGTATGATATTGCAACAAAAGTTAGTGATGAGCTTAGAGATGAAAACAAGCTTGTGTCATCCTCACTCAAGGAGCTCAAATCTTCTGTAAAAGAGCTTAAATAAAAACATGATAAACTTGAGGGGATACACAATGAGCTCACTACTAGAAATGACTTGCTAAAAGAACAATACACAACCCTCAAAGTCAATCACGATGCTCTTGTTGTTGCTTATGATCTTTTATCCAATGAGTCGCATGATGCTACTAACAATGTTGTTAAGATTGATATAGCCACATCATGTGATGACTCGATTGATGAGAGCATTGAGCAAGGTTCTAGTAGCAAAGGCAAGAAAGTGGTTATGGCCGACACATATGATGATTATGTCAAGATCAAGATTGAGAATGAAAAGCTTAAGAAGAATCTTGAAAAGCTATCAACCCAAAGGCCAATTGTCTTAGAGACTCAAGACCATGACTATGATATGGCTTTTGATCTCGAGATGCTAAGAGAAGAGAACAAGAGGCTTAAAATGGAAAGAGTCTATGAAAAGAGCCAATCAAGTGAAGCTCTCCAAGAAGAAAACAAGAAACTCAAGTTGGAGAAAGAGCATCTTACCACCGGCTTGAAGAAGTTCACGAGAGGCCAATATCTTTAAAGTGAGCTACTTATGAATACCGTCATGAAGATGGACAAGAGTGGTATTGGATTCTTGGAAAAGAAAGTTCAACAACACAAGCAAAAACAACATCAACACAAGCCAAAGCCCAAGCCAAAAAGATGTTTGAGTGTGGACAAGAAGGTCACTTTGTTAATGAGTGTGAAACGCCACCACCTCAACCCTTGCCCAAGCATGCTAGACCATTTGCTTTCAATGCTCACTACATGCTTAGAAAAGATGCGAGTGGCAAATCAAGGTCATGTTCTTAGGACCACCAAACAAGAATAGGCCTAAGAAAATTTGGGTTGCAAAGTCACTAGTTGAGAAAGTCAAGGGCCCTCAACAAGTTTGGGTCCCTAAACAACAAGCTTAATCTCTTGTGTGTGTAGGTGAACTACAAGACCGGTGGAATACAACATATGACCGGTGATCCTCGTATGTTCACCTCACTTGATGAGAATGTGAATAATCAAGAGAAGATTACATTTGGTGACAACTCAAAGGGCAAAGTTCAAGGGTTGGGCAAAGTAGCAATATCAAATGATCACTCAATATCAAATGTGCTTCTTGTTGCTTCATTGAGTTTCAATTTGCTATCCGTTGGGAAATTGTGTGATCTTGGTTTTCAATGTCTATTCACCAAGAATAAAGTAGTAGTGTCAAAGATGGCAAGGAAAAGGCTTCGAAGGACCAAGCGTAGGTGAAGGGCAAGCGACGGCTTGGGCACCGAAGGACCATGGCTGTGGTGAAGAAGAAAGTACTTGCATTTAGTCATGTCATTAATCAAGCTAAAGGAAGTTATATTGTGAGGAGGATCAAATTATTGTTGGATCATTTGATGAAGGTGTCTTGGTGCATTCGGATTTATTCACATATGGAATTGGACCAAGTCACACGCTCAAGATGGCTATGCTCAAGCAAAATGAACACGTTGGCATTCTCTCTCAATGAAGATCGAAAGTTATGGCATGTGTTTGAAGAAGGTGAACTTAAGCGGTCTAAATTCGTTTTTATTTAATCTTGAGTTAATAGGCATGTCGTACTATTAAAAGGGATGCAACATGATTGTAACATCCTAAATTTTACAATTTTTTTAATAGCTAAATATGATTTATTTATGAATATAAGTGTGCATTCAAATGTAGAAGAAAATAATTTTCTTTATGAAAATAAAATCAATCATAGGGTTAGCTACATGTTGATGCACTCATGCCGATGCATTTTATTTATTGTGGTGACTGGTTTTTATCCCTTTGTTAAAAGGTTTAAAAATCATTTGAAAATTGGATTTGGAAAATCGAATTGGAAAATAAAAAAGGGATTTCTATTCATTCTCTTCCCCTCTTTCCTATTCGGCATGTTGGCCCAACTCTCCGCCGGCCCGCGCGCCTCCTTTCCCCTCTTCTCTCCGCGCTTTTCTTGGGCCGGCCCAGCTCGCGCGCAGGTGAAGCCGCCGCCCTTCCCTCTCTTCCCCAGTCGCTGACCAGCCGAGCCCGCATGTCGGCGCCATCTTCTTCCTCAACCGCCTCCTCCGCTCATCTCCCTGTGCTTGAGGGAGAGACGAGTGGAGTGGGGCAGCAGGGGGAGCAGCGACGGGTCCGGCTCCTGTTTTATCGAACCGAGGCGCGGGGGACGCTCCCACGACGCGAGGCGTGGGCGCGGAGCGGCGGTTCCGCCTTGACCGGGAGATGAGCGGAGGAGGCGGTTGAGGAAGAAGATGGCGCCGACATGCGGGCTCGGCTGGTCAGCGACTGGGAAGAGAGGGAAGGGCGGCGGCTTCACCTGCGCGCGAGCTGGGCCGGCCCAAGAAAAGCGCGGAGAGAAGAGGGGAAAGGAGGCGCGCGGGCCGGCGGAGAGTTGGGCCAACATGCCGAATAGGAAAGAGGGGAAGAGAATGAATAGAAATCCCTTTTTTATTTTCCAATTCGATTTTCCAAATCCAATTTTCAAATGATTTTTAAACCTTTTAACAAAGGGATAAAAACCAGTCACCACAATAAATAAAATGCATCGGCATGAGTGCATCAACATGTAGCTAACCCTATGATTGATTTTATTTTCATAAAGAAAATTATTTTCTTCTACATTTGAATGCACACTTATATTCATAAATAAATCATATTTAGCTATTAAAAAAATTGTAAAATTTAGGATGTTACAATCATGTTGCATCCCTTTTAATAGTACGACATGCCTATTAACTCAAGATTAAATAAAAACGAATTTAGACCGCTTAAGTTCACCTTCTTCAAACACATGCCATAACTTTCGATCTTCATTGAGAGAGAATGCCAACGTGTTCATTTTGCTTGAGCATAGCCATCTTGAGCGTGTGACTTGGTCCAATTCCATATGTGAATAAATCCGAATGCACCAAGACACCTTCATCAAATGATCCAACAATAATTTGATCCTCCTCACAATATAACTTCCTTTAGCTTGATTAATGACATGACTAAATGCAAGTACTTTCTTCTTCACCACAGCCATGGTCCTTCGGTGCCCAAGCCGTCGCTTGCCCTTCACCTACGCTTGGTCCTTCGAAGCCTTTTCCTTGCTATCTTCACCCTCACAAGACAATCCAAGTCATACAATGATTTGAATCAACAATAAGCATACATTGAATTCCATATGATGAAAACCGTCTTTGTCAATATTGATTCCACAGCAAGCTCTTTATATGATACCATTCCATACGCAAGACCTCATGTCTCATATACCAATTCAAATATGCTTGCTTTCTCATGAACCATAAATGTCCCACAATATATATAAGACATTACTTGAATTTCATTTGTATTGTTGTCTTGTGCTTGAGCTAGATTGCCTTTACAACAACACATCATTTTTGGCTTTACATTTCAACACAATATGGAACACCATCAAGTTTGCATATAATGAATTGCCTGTTCGACACTTAGCAAACTTGTTAGTCCTTTAATCGTGTTATTATTCAATCATTCAAAACCCACTAAAGGGCTAGGTGCACTTACACTCCACAATCTATCAGTAAAAACCTTGGTAAAATAATTGAACCTAAAAGTGGACAACCTTGGATTTCAGTTGCTTCTTAAATTTTTGGAAGAAGAGTAGTTGCTCCAAAATTAAGGTTGAATAAAGTTAAGAGAACTTTTAAAAAAATCCTTAGAGAGTGAAAGCATCTAGGCCCCTAGTGGGTTTCGGTGATTAATGACAACATAAGATTATTGTGACTAACGTATGTTTTGCAGAAACAAAATGAGTTAGGTCACGATAATGGCGATTGTTTGGGCAATTGGATGTTCACTTGCCCCTATGATGGATTTCGTTTTTGGTTTTCAAAGGATGGTCGACAAGGTTGGAGATAGGCTAGTTCTAAGTGTCATTTGGTGTTGGAGAGACACTTAGAATAGTTGAGTACTTTGTTTTTCTTTTGGCCGTACTATTAAGGGGAGTGTGAACTAGTAGCTTGACCTAGGTGAGTCTAATGGGTTAGGTGTGGTGCACACTTATCAAACTTAGCACTAGGCAGCTCATGGATAGCCCAAATATCGAGTGGAACGAAAGTCGTTAAGATAGCGTCGCGATCCGGAGGTGAGAGAGCCCTCAAAAGGGCATCGGACGCTGGCCCCGTACACATCGGACGCGTCCGATGAGTACAGGGAGTGCACAGTTGCCTGCCATGCCACATCGGACGCGCCGGTGGGGGCTGCATCGGACGCGACGCTGGCACTGTTCACTTGAGCCTAAGCACGTGAGGCATCGGACGCTGGCATCGGATGCGACTGTAGGTGCGTCCAATGTCATCACAGAGAGGTTCCAGAGAGGGCCAACGACCATCGGACGCGTCTGATGGGGTGCCGTCGGACGCATGGTGCGTCCGATGTCACTATGACGTGTGGTGTCAGAAATAGTACATGTTACCGTTGGAGGCGGCATAGGACGCGTCCGATGCCCCTTTGACAGCTGAAGTTTTACCCCTTCGTGAGGACTTGTTTGGGGGAGTATAAATACAACTCCTACTCATCCATTTGGGGTCTCTTGCCCATTTGATCAGCTGAGAACACCCTTTGGAGTGCAAGGGAGAGCAAGAGCCTAGTGAGGTGTTTGAGATTTGATAATCGCAAGATTGGAGGCCTCATTAGTGCATAGGGAGTAGCAAGTGTGCATCCACCTTTCTCATTAGCCTTGTTTGGGTCAAGTGAGAGTTTGTGCTTGTTACTCTTGGTGATCGGCATCACCTAGATGACTTGGTGGCGATCGGGAGCATGGTGATCATCCGGCGGAGCTTGTGGATGACCCATCTCGTGTTGTGACCGGTAGTGAGCGATTCACCGGGCCAGAGTGGCGAAGAATCAGCTCATAGTGAGCACTTGATCCTTGCGCAGATCAAGGGGGAGCGATACCCTGGTGAGGGTGCTCCAACGAGGACTAGGGGGGTGTGCCGACACCTCGATACCTCGTCAAAAAATTCGGCTTGTTCCTTCCTCTCTTTACTTTCCGCAATTACTTTGAGCAATTCAATTCTTGTCATTTACATTCCAAGAATTGCCATGCTAGAGTAGGATTGGAACATAGGGTGCTAAACTTTTGTGCGTTAGAAGTTAGAACACACACTTATGCACTAGGGGTGAAATGGGCTAGTAATAGGTTTTAATTCTTGAAAGAAAATTTAGAATTAGCCCAATTCACCCCCCTCTAGGGCATCTTGATCCTTTCAATTGGTATCAAAGCCTTGTGCTCATCGATTTAGGCTTAACCGCCTAGAGCAAGATGTCCGGAGGTGATGGACCTCCTCCCATGTTCGAGGGAGACGACTTTCCATATTGGAAAATTCTTATGGAGTCATACCTTGAGGCGGTTGACATAAATTGCTATCGTGCCGCCATTCATGGCTTTCCAAAACCTAAGGATGCTACCTCACTCACTCCTCTTGAAGAGAAAAATGAGAAATGGAATGCAAAGGCCAAAAACATCATCTTTAGAGGCATTTGCAAAGATGTGTTTAATCGCCATTATCGTGACCTAACTCATTTTGTTTCTGCAAAACATACGTTAGTCACAATAATCTTATGTTGTCATTAATCACCGAAACCCACTAGGGGCCTAGATGCTTTCACTCTCTAAGGATTTTTTTAAAAGTTCTCTTAACTTTATTCAACCTTAATTTTGGAGCAACTACTCTTCTTCCAAAAATTTAAGAAGCAACTGAAATCCAAGGTTGTCCACTTTTAGGTTCAATTATTTTACCAAGGTTTTTACTGATAGATTGTGGAGTGTAAGTGCACCTAGCCCTTTAGTGGGTTTTGAATGATTGAATAATAACACGATTAAAGGACTAACAAGTTTGCTAAGTGTCGAACAGGCAATTCATTATATGCAAACTTGATGGTGTTCCATATTGTGTTGAAATGTAAAGCCAAAAATGATGTGTTGTTGTAAAGGCAATCTAGCTCAAGCACAAGACAACAATACAAATGAAATTCAAGTAATGTCTTATATATATTGTGGGACATTTATGGTTCATGAGAAAGCAAGCATATTTGAATTGGTATATGAGACATGAGGTCTTGCGTATGGAATGGTATCATATAAAGAGCTTGCTGTGGAATCAATATTGACAAAGACGGTTTTCATCATATGGAATTCAATGTATGCTTATTGTTGATTCAAATCATTGTATGACTTGGATTGTCTTGTGAGGGTGAAGATAGCAAGGAAAAGGCTTCGAAGGACCAAGCGTAGGTGAAGGGCAAGCGACGGCTTGGGCACCGAAGGACCATGGCTGTGGTGAAGAAGAAAGTACTTGCATTTAGTCATGTCATTAATCAAGCTAAAGGAAGTTATATTGTGAGGAGGATCAAATTATTGTTGGATCATTTGATGAAGGTGTCTTGGTGCATTCGGATTTATTCACATATGGAATTGGACCAAGTCACACGCTCAAGATGGCTATGCTCAAGCAAAATGAACACGTTGGCATTCTCTCTCAATGAAGATCGAAAGTTATGGCATGTGTTTGAAGAAGGTGAACTTAAGCGGTCTAAATTCGTTTTTATTTAATCTTGAGTTAATAGGCATGTCGTACTATTAAAAGGGATGCAACATGATTGTAACATCCTAAATTTTACAATTTTTTTAATAGCTAAATATGATTTATTTATGAATATAAGTGTGCATTCAAATGTAGAAGAAAATAATTTTCTTTATGAAAATAAAATCAATCATAGGGTTAGCTACATGTTGATGCACTCATGCCGATGCATTTTATTTATTGTGGTGACTGGTTTTTATCCCTTTGTTAAAAGGTTTAAAAATCATTTGAAAATTGGATTTGGAAAATCGAATTGGAAAATAAAAAAGGGATTTCTATTCATTCTCTTCCCCTCTTTCCTATTCGGCATGTTGGCCCAACTCTCCGCCGGCCCGCGCGCCTCCTTTCCCCTCTTCTCTCCGCGCTTTTCTTGGGCCGGCCCAGCTCGCGCGCAGGTGAAGCCGCCGCCCTTCCCTCTCTTCCCCAGTCGCTGACCAGCCGAGCCCGCATGTCGGCGCCATCTTCTTCCTCAACCGCCTCCTCCGCTCATCTCCCGGTCAAGGCGGAACCGCCGCTCCGCGCCCACGCCTCGCGTCGTGGGAGCGTCCCCCGCGCCTCGGTTCGATAAAACAGGAGCCGGACCCGTCGCTGCTCCCCCTGCTGCCCCACTCCACTCGTCTCTCCCTCAAGCACAGGGAGATGAGCGGAGGAGGCGGTTGAGGAAGAAGATGGCGCCGACATGCGGGCTCGGCTGGTCAGCGACTGGGGAAGAGAGGGAAGGGCGGCGGCTTCACCTGCGCGCGAGCTGGGCCGGCCCAAGAAAAGCGCGGAGAGAAGAGGGGAAAGGAGGCGCGCGGGCCGGCGGAGAGTTGGGCCAACATGCCGAATAGGAAAGAGGGGAAGAGAATGAATAGAAATCCCTTTTTTATTTTCCAATTCGATTTTCCAAATCCAATTTTCAAATGATTTTTAAACCTTTTAACAAAGGGATAAAAACCAGTCACCACAATAAATAAAATGCATCGGCATGAGTGCATCAACATGTAGCTAACCCTATGATTGATTTTATTTTCATAAAGAAAATTATTTTCTTCTACATTTGAATGCACACTTATATTCATAAATAAATCATATTTAGCTATTAAAAAAATTGTAAAATTTAGGATGTTACAATCATGTTGCATCCCTTTTAATAGTACGACATGCCTATTAACTCAAGATTAAATAAAAACGAATTTAGACCGCTTAAGTTCACCTTCTTCAAACACATGCCATAACTTTCGATCTTCATTGAGAGAGAATGCCAACGTGTTCATTTTGCTTGAGCATAGCCATCTTGAGCGTGTGACTTGGTCCAATTCCATATGTGAATAAATCCGAATGCACCAAGACACCTTCATCAAATGATCCAACAATAATTTGATCCTCCTCACAATATAACTTCCTTTAGCTTGATTAATGACATGACTAAATGCAAGTACTTTCTTCTTCACCACAGCCATGGTCCTTCGGTGCCCAAGCCGTCGCTTGCCCTTCACCTACGCTTGGTCCTTCGAAGCCTTTTCCTTGCCATCTTTGACACTACTACTTTATTCTTGGTGAATAGACATTGAAAACCAAGATCACACAATTTCCCAACGGATAGCAAATTGAAACTCAATGAAGCAACAAGAAGCACATTTGATATTGAGTGATCATTTGATATTGCTACTTTGCCCAACCCTTGAACTTTGCCCTTTGAGTTGTCACCAAATGTAATCTTCTCTTGATTATTCACATTCTCATCAAGTGAGGTGAACATACGAGGATCACCGGTCATATGTTGTATTCCACCGGTCTTGTAGTTCACCTACACACACAAGAGATTAAGCTTGTTGTTTAGGGACCCAAACTTGTTGAGGGCCCTTGACTTTCTCAACTAGTGACTTTGCAACCCAAATTTTCTTAGGCCTATTCTTGTTTGGTGGTCCTAAGAACATGACCTTGATTTTGCCACTCGCATCTTTTCTAAGCATGTAGTGAGCATTGAAAGCAAATGGTCTAGCATGCTTGGGCAAGGGTTGAGGTGGTGGCGTTTCACACTCATTAACAAAGTGACCTTCTTGTCCACACTCAAACATCTTTTTGGCTTGGGCTTTGGCTTGTGTTGATGTTGTTTTTGCTTGTGTTGTTGAACTTTCTTTTCCAAGAATCCAATACCACTCTTGTCCATCTTCATGACGGTATTCATAAGTAGCTCACTTTAAAGATATTGGCCTCTCGTGAACTTCTTCAAGCCGGTGGTAAGATGCTCTTTCTCCAACTTGAGTTTCTTGTTTTCCTTCTTGGAGAGCTTCACTTGATTGGCTCTTTTCATAGACTCTTTCCATTTTAAGCCTCTTGTTCTCTTCTCTTAGCATCTCGAGATCAAAAGCCATATCATAGTCATGGTCTTGAGTCTCTAAGACAATTGGCCTTTGGGTTGATAGCTTTTCAAGATTCTTCTTAAGCTTTTCATTCTCAATCTTGATCTTGACATAATCATCATATGTGTCGGCCATAACCACTTTCTTGCCTTTGCTACTAGAACCTTGCTCAATGCTCTCATCAATCGAGTCATCACATGATGTGGCTATATCAATCTTAACAACATTGTTAGTAGCATCATGCGACTCATTGGATAAAAGATCATAAGCAACAACAAGAGCATCGTGATTGACTTTGAGGGTTGTGTATTGTTCTTTTAGCAAGTCATTTCTAGTAGTGAGCTCATTGTGTATCCCCTCAAGTTTATCATGTTTTTATTTAAGCTCTTTTACAGAAGATTTGAGCTCCTTGAGTGAGGATGACACAAGCTTGTTTTCATCTCTAAGCTCATCACTAACTTTTGTTGCAATATCATACTTTGCAAGAAGAGACTCATTTTCAAGTTCTAGCTTTTCATTTTTGGCTCTAGTCTTTCTTATGATTTTAGAGTAGTTATTGAGCAAAGCAACAAGTTCATCATAAGAAGGTGTTTCAAATTCTCCATCACTATCACTAGAGTCATCATCACTTTGTACCTTCCGATCACCCTTGGCCATAAGGCATAGGTGTGTAGAAGATGACGGCGGTGGTGGTGGTGGAGGTAGAGAGGTCCCAATCACAAGAGCAGCCACCTTCTCTTTTTCATCATCACTATCTTCACCGGAAGAGCCATTTGACGATTCAATATCTGTGAGCCAATCACCAACAATATACGCCTTGCCACTCTTCTTCTTGTGATGTTGCTTCTTCTTGCCATCCTTCTTTTTGTATGACTTTTCTCTCTTCTTCTCATCTTCACTACTTAATCCATCTTTCTTGCCCTTGTGCTTGTTCTTGTAATTCTCTTTCTTGGGGTTAGGGCAGTTATGAGCTAGATGGCCAAGATTACCACAATTGTAGCATTCTATTTCGGAGAGAGGCTTTCTCTTGCTACTTGTAAAGAATTTCTTCTTTTTGGTGTCAAA
>JAHUYU010000286.1:0-23070 GCA_030439765.1 Tripidium arundinaceum
CACTGCAATTCACAATGATCAAGATCACAAACTCAAGTCCCCTTACCTGATCAAGAAAGACGACCCTGGTGTCCCGAGCATTGAATGCACAATCAATGGATACTCCTTTCAGAGAGCAATCTGTGACACCGGATCGGGCGTCAACATTGTGGCTGAAGTCACCTACCAGTTACTGTATGGCACAATGCCCCTAGAACCAACATACACCGAACTCCAGATGGCAGATCAGACACACCGCATGGTTGAAGGTATAGTAAAAGATGTCCCTATCCAAGTTGACAACCACTTCATCCCTACCGACTTCGTAGTCGTTGACATGGGAAGAGAAGATTATGATCCACCTATCATCCTTGGAAGATCGTTCCTAAGCACCACCAAAGCCATCATCTACATCGGGACAGGAGAAGTCCACTTACACTTTCCCTCTGATAAGGTACGTCGTTACTTTAGTGATCCTAACTATATATTTGAAGAATCTAAGCAGACTAGAACAAGAAGAAGACGTTGCTACCGCAACCAGAGGAGGCAAATCATCAAGGACGGATGGGCGGACTATGAAGGAGAAGTGTCAAGGTATGAAGATAGATATCCTGAACATGTTTGTCCTGAGGAGGTTATAGCACCGAACCAAGTATGGAGAGAAAAAGAAATTATAGCAGAAGAAGAGGCGCCACCGGAACCACCGTCTATGCCATCCAATGAACCCCAGGACAACTGAAGACACAAGGAGTCCCGTTCGGAGGACTTAAACCACCGAACACCGTGCCAAGAGGTAAAACTTGGTAGTTATCCTTTTTCCTTTAATTATTTACTTTCCTTAAATAGCATGTTTAGTTAGTCATGTTTACACTATCTTAAAAACAAAATAAAAATGTATAAAAATGTTAAGCCCCATGTGAGTAAATAATTAAAGGAAAAAGGATAACTACCAAGTTTTACCTCTTGGCACGGTGTTCGGTGGTTTAAGTCCTCCGAACGGGACTCCTTGTGTCTTCAGTTGTCCTGGGGTTCATTGGATGGCATAGACGGTGGTTCCGGTGGCGCCTCTTCTTCTGCTATAATTTCTTTTTCTCTCCATACTTGGTTCGGTGCTATAACCTCCTCAGGACAAACATGTTCAGGATATCTATCTTCATACCTTGACACTTCTCCTTCATAGTCCGCCCATCCGTCCTTGATGATTTGCCTCCTCTGGTTGCGGTAGCAACGTCTTCTTCTTGTTCTAGTCTGCTTAGATTCTTCAAATATATAGTTAGGATCACTAAAGTAACGACGTACCTTATCAGAGGGAAAGTGTAAGTGGACTTCTCCTGTCCCGATGTAGATGATGGCTTTGGTGGTGCTTAGGAACGATCTTCCAAGGATGATAGGTGGATCATAATCTTCTCTTCCCATGTCAACGACTACGAAGTCGGTAGGGATGAAGTGGTTGTCAACTTGGATAGGGACATCTTTTACTATACCTTCAACCATGCGGTGTGTCTGATCTGCCATCTGGAGTTCGGTGTATGTTGGTTCTAGGGGCATTGTGCCATACAGTAACTGGTAGGTGACTTCAGCCACAATGTTGACGCCCGATCCGGTGTCACAGATTGCTCTCTGAAAGGAGTATCCATTGATTGTGCATTCAATGCTCGGGACACCAGGGTCGTCTTTCTTGATCAGGTAAGGGGACTTGAGTTTGTGATCTTGATCATTGTGAATTGCAGTGACCATCTTGGCTGATTCTGTCCATAGTTGCTGCTTGTTCTTGTTCTGCTTGTTCCTTCTGTTGGTCCTCTTCCTTGGCTCATATTGGGGTTGTTCTTGGATTTGTGCAGTTTTGTTCCTGAAGTAAAATGTCTCCTTCTTTCCCTTGATGACGAAGTTGATCTTGGCAGCACTAGCGAAGATGACAGCTCCAGCAGTGTTAAGGAATGGCCTCCCCAGGATGATGGGTGACCTCTCATCAATGCCGGTCTCTATCACCACGAAGTCTGCTGGAACATATGAGGTACCAATTTGGACATGAATATCTTTTAATATTCCTTTCGGGAAGCACAGTGTCCGATCTGCAAGCTGCAAACACATGGTTGTATCTGATAAAGGATAATTATAGAATTGATCATATATTACTCTGGGCATTATGTTGACGCTTGAGCCAAAGTCGCAGAGTGCCTCCGGGAAGTCCATTGCGCCGATGGAGATCGGGATGACGGGGCGTCCTGGATCACCTCTCTTGACTGGCAGAGAGTCATTATGCCATCCTCCTTTGGGGTTACTCCAGTAGTTACCTGCATCAAATATGTCTACAAGATTTTCAGATTCTAATCCTTCCGGTTGTGATGGAATACCGGGGTTAGTGGCAGGAACAGCAGCAGCTATTTGATTCAACTGAAATTCAATCATTTTATTAAAGCTAATTTGATTCTTGATGGCAGTAGAAAAATTATTCATCCTATTATTTATATTCTCTAGCATTTTATCATTGGATGCTAATTTCTTAGACAAGTTATCCATTAGCTTACCTTGATTAGACACTAACTCTCTCAAAGGTGGTAAATTATTATTATAAGAATTATTACCTTGATAATTACCTGAGTAGTTAGGCCTCTATTGATTCCAACCTTGATTTTGTTGAGGACGGTAGTAGTAGTTGTTGTTGTTGATGTAGTTCACGTCCTCATGCACCTCAGGACAGCGGTTGCCTGAGTGTCCAGTGTCTCCACACTCCTCACAAGTCATGTGAGAGTCATAGATGTGCATAACTTCTTTCTTGTCTTCAGCTTTTTCATCGAGCCTCTTCATGAGCAGGTCTAGCTTCGCAGACAGCATGTCTACCTCCTTGAGCTGGTGCATACCTTCACCCTTCTTGCGTGTTTGAGTTCTTTCTTCATTCCAACCTTGGTTGGATGCTATCTTCTCCACAAGAGCTGTGGCTTGTGGTATAGTCAGTGATAGGAATGCTCCTCCAGCTGCAGCATCCATCGTCTCACGAGTGCTGTTGCTGAGCCCATGGTAAAAAGTTTGCATAAGTAGCCAACTCTCCATTCCATGATGGGGACAGTCTAGGATGTAGTCTTGGAAGCGCTCCCATGCTTCTGGAACGGATTCGTCGTGTTGTTGCTGAAAACTTGTAATCTTCCCACAGAGAGCATTGGTCTTGCCCATGGGAAAGAACTTAGCCAGAAAATTAGTGGAGCAGAGTGCCCACGTAGTATTCTTCTCCTTAGTTGCGTAGAACCACTGCTTCGCTCTTCCCAACAGTGAGAACGGGAAAAGGCGAAGTAGTATTGCGTCTCTGGGGATGTCCTTGATAGTGAAAGTGCTGCAAATCTCCAGAAAGTGTTGGAGATGAGCACTAGCGTCTTCATGCGCCTTCCCACAGAACTGGCTTGCTTGCACCATGTTGATAAGCCCAGGCTTGATGAAAAAGCTGAAGACAAGAAAGAAGTTATGCACATCTATGACTCTCACATGACTTGTGAGGAGTGTGGAGACACTGGACACTCAGGCAACCGCTGTCCTGAGGTGCATGAGGACGTGAACTACATCAACAACAACAACTACTACTACCGTCCTCAACAAAATCAAGGTTGGAATCAATAGAGGCCTAACTACTCAGGTAATTATCAAGGTAATAATTCTTATAATAATAATTTACCACCTTTGAGAGAGTTAGTGTCTAATCAAGGTAAGCTAATGGATAACTTGTCTAAGAAATTAGCATCCAATGATAAAATGCTAGAGAATATAAATAATAGGATGAATAATTTTTCTACTGCCATCAAGAATCAAATTAGCTTTAATAAAATGATTGAATTTCAGTTGAATCAAATAGCTGCTGCTGTTCCTGCCACTAACCCCGGTATTCCATCACAACCGGAAGGATTAGAATCTGAAAATCTTGTAGACATATTTGATGCAGGTAACTACTGGAGTAACCCCAAAGGAGGATGGCATAATGACTCTCTGCCAGTCAAGAGAGGTGATCCAGGACGCCCCGTCATCCCGATCTCCATCGGCGCAATGGACTTCCCGGAGGCACTCTGCGACTTTGGCTCAAGCGTCAACATAATGCCCAGAGTAATATATGATCAATTCTATAATTATCCTTTATCAGATACAACCATGTGTTTGCAGCTTGCAGATCGGACACTGTGCTTCCCGAAAGGAATATTAAAAGATATTCATGTCCAAATTGGTACCTCATATGTTCCAGCAGACTTCGTGGTGATAGAGACCGGCATTGATGAGAGGTCACCCATCATCCTGGGGAGGCCATTCCTTAACACTGCTGGAGCTGTCATCTTCGCTAGTGCTGCCAAGATCAACTTCGTCATCAAGGGAAAGAAGGAGACATTTTACTTCAGGAACAAAACTGCACAAATCCAAGAACAACCCCAATATGAGCCAAGGAAGAGGACCAACAGAAGGAACAAGCAGAACAAGAACAAGCAGCAACTATGGACAGAATCAGCCAAGATGGTCACTGCAATTCACAATGATCAAGATCACAAACTCAAGTCCCCTTACCTGATCAAGAAAGACGACCCTGGTGTCCCGAGCATTGAATGCACAATCAATGGATACTCCTTTCAGAGAGCAATCTGTGACACCGGATCGGGCGTCAACATTGTGGCTGAAGTCACCTACCAGTTACTGTATGGCACAATGCCCCTAGAACCAACATACACCGAACTCCAGATGGCAGATCAGACACACCGCATGGTTGAAGGTATAGTAAAAGATGTCCCTATCCAAGTTGACAACCACTTCATCCCTACCGACTTCGTAGTCGTTGACATGGGAAGAGAAGATTATGATCCACCTATCATCCTTGGAAGATCGTTCCTAAGCACCACCAAAGCCATCATCTACATCGGGACAGGAGAAGTCCACTTACACTTTCCCTCTGATAAGGTACGTCGTTACTTTAGTGATCCTAACTATATATTTGAAGAATCTAAGCAGACTAGAACAAGAAGAAGACGTTGCTACCGCAACCAGAGGAGGCAAATCATCAAGGACGGATGGGCGGACTATGAAGGAGAAGTGTCAAGGTATGAAGATAGATATCCTGAACATGTTTGTCCTGAGGAGGTTATAGCACCGAACCAAGTATGGAGAGAAAAAGAAATTATAGCAGAAGAAGAGGCGCCACCGGAACCACCGTCTATGCCATCCAATGAACCCCAGGACAACTGAAGACACAAGGAGTCCCGTTCGGAGGACTTAAACCACCGAACACCGTGCCAAGAGGTAAAACTTGGTAGTTATCCTTTTTCCTTTAATTATTTACTTTCCTTAAATAGCATGTTTAGTTAGTCATGTTTACACTATCTTAAAAACAAAATAAAAATGTATAAAAATGTTAAGCCCCATGTGAGTACGCTCGTGGCGTAAAACCCATAAGTACATTCGCTGTGGTGGCATAAAAATAAAATAAATATATTTTTGCCTTATAAAATAAAAAATATATAAGATATATAAAATATAAAAAATAATAAGTTTATGATCCTGCTAAATAATATTTATTACAGGAAGCCCAATATAATCAAGGCTAGAGATTTATGACTGACACTTAACCAGTTCCACAAGCTTTGTTGTCTATTTGAGCTCCATAGAATTCAAGGATCAAAGGAGACTAGCAGACGAAGGACATCCTACTTGCTGTTAGGGTGCTGCCTCGGCAATCACTCCGACAGACAAATACACCTCCGCCATCTGCTAGCTACATCAGAAGAAATTACATCAAAATCCAGCTTGGGGGAGAGCACCCCCATATATCCAGCTAAGTATTTTTATTGACATTTATACCTATACTTTGTTAAAATAATAAAAAGATGCATAATCATGAAAACCCAAATAAATATTTCCTGCTTATATATAATATATCTTTGCTTAGTTTTACTAATAAATAAATAGGAGGAACAATAAGAGAAAATAAAGTAGCTATGCTAAAATGAACCTCAATGATGAACTCTTACATGGAAATGATGAATAGTTTCTCTGCCGTAATTCCTTTCAAGTACCTAGTTTTTTAAACATGAGCTCTCTCTCAAGTTTAGGCATAACTGTTATAATTTAAAATTTGCTCTAAACCTGAACTTGTGGGAGTAAGTACCTGATCTAAAGTCTAAGTTGTTAATGGATATGATGGGAAGGTTGAGCTGCTGTTTATCTGTTCCTAGAGATGCTAGAATTCTGGAGAATTTTATCTTTGAAAATATATAAAAATGTTGCATGATGAGTTCCTGTATGACATGAGAGTTTAAAATCCTACCACAGCCATATATACATGCTTATTAGATTAAGGAAACCATACATCTACTTTTTACTGCTTATGAACATTGAGTGTGGTCAAGCTGTGTAGACCCTTAGGAGCTTGTCATGTGGTTAAAATCAAGATTCACGTACACTCCACTTACATACGCTGCTTCTATCCTGGAAGTACGCATCTACATCCACATACATCCATTTCCATCTCTAGATTCACCAAAAATTATTCTACTCCTAATCCGGGAGAGAATGGCCAAAAATATTCTCCTATCCCTGTTGTTCCCTGTGAAATAAATGCTCAAGTTATATCTGTTGCTACCTCTTGCTATATCATTTCAGGAGGATGAGTGCTCTAAAAAAAGAAGAGAAATATGACGAGGAAATAAAAATGGGCAAGTGCCCGCCAACCTCGAAAAAGAAAAAAGTGAGACGAGAGGTAAAAATGGACAAGTGTCCGACAGTAGAATTAGGGGTACAAGATACCCACCTGAGTGAATATATATATATATATATATATATATATATATATATATATAAATATCGAGCATCTCAGTTCCTCCCAAAAGTTTCAAAGTGCAATAAAGGTATGTGTTCCTTCATAAGAGCAAAAGTAGAATTAGACTTTCACCACTGTTTTCATCATTACCACCATCATCACCATACACCATTCATTCGCCACACATGCACATCTTGATTTGACTTTATGACTCGTTCCTCTGGATCCATAGTTTGACTATGCAATAAATGTCTTGTAAGTATGTATTCGCTATCTCCCACCTATGAGCTCCAGATAACGAAAGCCTTATTAGAATAGGGTGAGAGAGAAGGCAATGTTACTATGCCTCATACTACAAATACCACATATTTTGAGAGAAGGCATACACCATTAATGCCTTGGTAAGGATCCAGAAAAACCACAAAAAGAGAGATTTGAGAGAGTCATACAAGGGATCTCTGAGTTTTATTTGAAAATCTGCAAAAACTCTGGAGCTATAGCTGATCAAAGAGCAAGAGACATGGCGCTTGACTTGACCGTTTTATCCTGCAACTGCTCAAGACTCGAGTGACGGTTACAAGCCCCATGGTGGAAGGTAAAATGAGTAAGTTTTAAGTCTTAATAGTTTACTCTAACCCAGAGATGAGACCTTGTTTGAAAGCATGTGTACCTTTAAGGCGTGAAAGCATTGCAGCAACTCCTGATCCATCATAGAGCCCATCCTTGCTCAGGGACGAGCAAAAGGTAAGCTTGGGGGAGTTGTTGACGGTCCTTAAGTATCAAATTTTACAGTCAACTAGACATGGAAAAGGACCTATATGCAACCAACATCTAGACTTAGGGTTTTATTTGACAGAATTCCACGAGTTTTGGTGTTTGTCTATTTCTGTAGGGGGTTATCAGAGAATACGGAGGAATGGCCCACATGTCATGATTACATAGAGATATTAAAGCCTGCGGTAATTTTCCATAAACTATTGGACCAAAGAAGCAACTGGGCCGAGCCGGAGGGCAAGCGGAGCCCAGCCTAGGGCGCCCGCCCTAGGGCCTAGGGCGCCCGCCCTGCCCTGGCGGCCAATCACAGCAAGTCTTGCGGATTATGCTCCACCGACCTCAAGGATTAAGGAAAACCGTGCGATCAAGGTCGGTTTGATCCGACGGCTGACGTTCATTTGGAAGGCCTATATAAGCAAGCCCCTGACCCCTGGAGGAGGAGCCCTCTCTCATTATTATTCATTCATCTCAAGAGGAGAAGCCCCTGATCAAGCTCTAGAGCCACCACATCAACTAGATCTCTAGTTTAGAATTAGCTACATAGGATTAGAAACTAGAAGGAGTCAATCTTCGATTGGTTTCCGGATCTGTCAAGAGGATTCTTGGTAATTTCTCTATTTGTTCTTCATTGTTCATCTTTGTTCTTCATTATATGAATATGACTTTGCTCTATTTCATTATATTGATTATGACTTTGCTCTATTTGATTATGTTCTCAATTATATCGTTCTTAGTTTATCATGATTATATGCTTGGCTTAGTTAGATTGGAATTATAGACATGTTTAGGATCGTATAGCGTTTATCCATCAGATCAATGGGTAAATGATAGATATTGTGTAGGCATGGTGCCTATACCGTATTTATCTGCGATTGTACCCTATATGCCGGATCGTGAGGTAGTTCGCGGGAATGACATCGCCGTTGAGTCTTATATAGTCCTCCTCCCGTGTATAGGACAAGCAGAGCAGAATTATTACGGGGAAGTGATTGCTATGTTTCTCATCTTCCTTAGTAATCTCACTATGCATGAGCGTAATCTTCTTGTCTTGCAATGATTGCCAAGTATAATTGCACTAATTATGATATGCTAGACTTTATAGTTAGAATGACTTAGGAAATATTCTTGTAGTTCATCCTAGTACCATGCTAATGTCTTGCTAGAATATCTATTGAGGTGCTTATCATTATTTTATGTGGCTAGTTTTGCTGATCAGTTATTTATCTTTTGTCACTATTCATATTTTATCTAAATTTTATGTGACACTTACCCTGTATTGATTGAGATAGATGAACATCCTCTATTACACATGCAATGATACTCATTCCTCATTCATTTCCACCACCATCATTAGTAAATCCCTTCCCAGTGGTAAAAATATAAATAACGATACCTGGAATACTCCTGGTTAAAATGCTACATCGGTATTATCTGTGCGCTTGCAGATACCCATTTGTTTATTTAGTAGAAGAGCAAATGCATATTTCAATACCGCGTCTCTCATGTCATGCTGGGGATGACAACTTGGCTTAAGTGGCATGAGAGATAGGTTTGGCATTTTTGGCGCCGTTATCATTTTTGGTAATGACGTTAAGAATACCCAACACTCATCCCAAAGATGTACTCGACTTTCTTGGATGAGCTTCTTCTTGTCTGTCCCTATTGGTACATATCCTGTAACAAAAAAATTCATAATATTTGCATACCAGGGGTTGGAGTCCATGACCTTAAGGTGCGTGTCGTCCCGAAGGAAGTCGATGGGCCAATCCTGTGCATCTTTGAATTGCATTCTAGACAAATGATCGGCAACAGAATTTTCTACTCCCTTTTTATATTTAATTTCAAGATCAAATTCTTGGAGCAGCAAGATCCATCTTATTAAACGAGGTTTAGCATCTTTCTTAGTGAGCAAGTATTTTAGAGCAGCATGATCAGTATAAACAATTACTTTTGCTCCAACTAAGTAAGATCTAAACTTGTCTATAGCAAAAACCACAGCCAAAAGTTCTTTTTCAGTTGTTGCATAATTCAATTGTGGTCCAATTAACGTTTTGCTAGCATAAGAGATTGCATGATGTTTCTTGTCTTTAGTTTGGCCCAAAACGGCACCAACAGCATAATCACTTGCATCACACATGATCTCAAAAGGAAGCGTCCAATCAAGGGGTTGAATGATTGGAGCTAAAACAAGTGCTTTCTTAAGATGATAAAAAGAATCTAAGCACTCGTCATTGAAATGAAAGGGTGCATCATTAGCAAGCAAGTTTGTTAAAGGATGGGCAATTTGAGAGAAATCTTTTATAAACCGCCTATAAAAACCAGCATGCCCAAGAAAGCTATGAACACCCTTAATAATCGTGGGAGGTGGAACCTGCTCTATAACCTCTATCCCACGCTCGGACACTCTATGTCCTAGCACTATACCTTCCCGAACAATGAAATGGCATTTTTCCTAGTTCAGGACTAAGTGCTTCTCTTCACACCTTTGTAAGACCCTATCCATATTCTCAAGGCAATCATCGAAAGTCTTTCCATAGACGGAGAAGTCGTCCATGAAAACTTCCATGATTTCTTTGATCATAATGGAGAAGATGGACATCATGCACCTTTGGAAAGAAGCAAGGGCATTGCATAGACTGAAAGACATTCATCGATATGCATATGTCCCATAGGGGCATGTGAAGGTGGCCTTACTTTGATCATCGGGGTGGATAGGAATTTGATGATATCCCGAATAACCATTAAGGAAACAAAAGAAAGAATGTTTTGCAAGCCATTCCAACATTTCATCAATGAAGGGTAATGGGAAGTGATCTTTCTTTGTAGCCTTGGTAAGTTTTCAGTAGTCAATGCACATCCTTTAGCCTCTGACGGTCCGTTGAGGGATCAACTCGTTCTTATCATTTCGAACGACCATCATGCCTCACTTCTTAGGCACAACTTGCACGGGACTAACCCACTGACTATTAGGAACGGGGTAGATTATACCTGCGTGCAAGAGTTTCAAGACCTCTTTCTTCACTACTTCTCTCATTGCATTGTTTAGCCTTCTTTGAGACTCCCTAGAAGGTGTGGTGCTAGGCTCGATAGGGATGCAGTGTTTGCAGAGAGCAAGGCTAATACCTTTGAGATCTTGAAGAGAGTAGCCTAAGACAAATTGATGCTTTTCTAGAACGGTGAGAAGCTTGGAGGTTTCCTCCACAGAGAGTTTGTCACTAATGATTACGGGGGCCTCACGATCACCATTAAGAAAGGCATATTTCAGCCCAGAAGGAAGGGGTTTGAGTTCGATGGGAGGTTTGGATGGAAGCTCAGATTTCTCCAAATCTATGGTTTTTATAGGCGGTTTATAAAAGATTTCTCTCAAATTGCCCATCCTTTAACAAACTTGCTTGCTAATGATGCACCCTTTCATTTCAATGACGAGTGCTTAGATTCTTTTTATCATCTTAAGAAAGCACTTGTTTTAGCTCCAATCATTCAACCCCTTGATTGGACGCTTCCTTTTGAGATCATGTGTGATGCAAGTGATTATGCTGTTGGTGCCGTTTTGGGCCAAACTAAAGACAAGAAACATCATGCAATCTCTTATGCTAGCAAAACGTTAATTGGACCACAATTGAATTATGCAACAACTGAAAAAGAACTTTTGGCTGTGGTTTTTGCTATAGACAAGTTTAGATCTTACTTAGTTGGAGCAAAAGTAATTGTTTATACTGATCATGCTGCTCTAAAATACTTGCTCACTAAGAAAGATGCTAAACCTCGTTTAATAAGATGGATCTTGCTGCTCCAAGAATTTGATCTTGAAATTAAATATAAAAAGGGAGTAGAAAATTCTGTTGCCGATCATTTGTCTAGAATGCAATTCAAAGATGCACAGGATTGGCCCATCGACTTCCTTCGGGACGACACGCACCTTAAGGTCATGGACTCCAACCCCTGGTATGCAAATATTATGAATTTTTTTGTTACAGGATATGTACCAATAGGGACAGACAAGAAGAAGCTCATCCAAGAAAGTCGAGTACATCTTTGGGATGAGTGTTGGGTATTCTTAACGTCATTACCAAAAATGATAACGGCGCCAAAAATGCCAAACCTATCTCTCATGCCACTTAAGCCAAGTTGTCATCCCCAGCATGACATGAGAGACGCGGTATTGAAATATGCATTTGCTCTTCTACTAAATAAACAAATGGGTATCTGCAAGCGCACAGATAATACCGATGTAGCATTTTAACCAGGAGTATTCCAGGTATCGTTATTTATATTTTTACCACTGGGAAGGGATTTACTAATGATGGTGGTGGAAATGAATGAGGAATGAGTATCATTGCATGTGTAATAGAGGATGTTCATCTATCTCAATCAATACAGGGTAAGTGTCACATAAAATTTAGATAAAATATGAATAGTGACAAAAGATAAATAACTGATCAGCAAAACTAGCCACATAAAATAATGATAAGCACCTCAATAGATATTCTAGCAAGACATTAGCATGGTACTAGGATGAACTACAAGAATATTTCCTAAGTCATTCTAACTATAAAGTCTAGCATATCATAATTAGTGCAATTATACTTGGCAATCATTGCAAGACAAGAAGATTACGCTCATGCATAGTGAGATTACTAAGGAAGATGAGAAACATAGCAATCACTTCCCCGTAATAATTCTGCTCTGCTTGTCCTATACACGGGAGGAGGACTATATAAGACTCAACGGCGATGTCATTCCCGCGAACTACCTCACGATCCGGCATATAGGGTACAATCGCAGATAAATACGGTATAGGCACCATGCCTACACAATATCTATCATTTACCCATTGATCTGATGGATAAACGCTATACGATCCTAAACATGTCTATAATTCCAATCTAACTAAGCCAAGCATATAATCATGATAAACTAAGAACGATATAATTGAGAACATAATCAAATAGAGCAAAGTCATAATCAATATAATGAAATAGAGCAAAGTCATATTCATATAATGAAGAACAAAGATGAACAATGAAGAACAAATAGAGAAATTACCAAGAATCCTCTTGACAGATCCGGAAACCAATCGAAGATTGACTCCTTCTAGTTTCTAATCCTATGTAGCTAATTCTAAACTAGAGATCTAGTTGATGTGGTGGCTCTAGAGCTTGATCAGGGGCTTCTCCTCTTGAGATGAATGAATAATAATGAGAGAGGGCTCCTCCTCCAGGGGTCAGGGGCTTGCTTATATAGGCCTTCCAAATGAACGTCAGCCGTCGGATCAAACCGACCTTGATCGCACGGTTTTCCTTAATCCTTGAGGTCGGTGGAGCATAATCCGCAAGACTTGCTGTGATTGGCCGCCAGGGCAGGGCGGGCGCCCTAGGCCCTAGGGCGGGCGCCCTAGGCTGGGCTCCGCTTGCCCTCCGGCTCGGCCCAGTTGCTTCTTTGGTCCAATAGTTTATGGAAAATTACCGCAGGCTTTAATATCTCTATGTAATCATGACATGTGGGCCATTCCTCCGTATTCTCTGATAACCCCCTACAGAAATAGACAAACACCAAAACTCGTGGAATTCTGTCAAATAAAACCCTAAGTCTAGATGTTGGTTGCATATAGGTCCTTTTCCATGTCTAGTTGACTGTAAAATTTGATACTTAAGGACCGTCAACAACTCCCCCAAGCTTACCTTTTGCTCGTCCCTGAGCAAGGATGGGCTCTATGATGGATCAGGAGTTGCTGCAATGCTTTCACGCCTTAAAGGTACACATGCTTTCAAACAAGGTCTCATCTCTGGGTTAGAGTAAACTATTAAGACTTAAAACTTACTCATTTTACCTTCCACCATGGGGCTTGTAACCGTCACTCGAGTCTTGAGCAGTTGCAGGATAAAACGGTCAAGTCAAGCGCCATGTCTCTTGCTCTTTGATCAGCTATAGCTCCAGAGTTTTTGCAGATTTTCAAATAAAACTCAGAGATCCCTTGTATGACTCTCTCAAATCTCTCTTTTTGTGGTTTTTCTGGATCCTTACCAAGGCATTAATGGTGTATGCCTTCTCTCAAAATATGTGGTATTTGTAGTATGAGGCATAGTAACATTGCCTTCTCTCTCACCCTATTCTAATAAGGCTTTCGTTATCTGGAGCTCATAGGTGGGAGATAGCGAATACATACTTACAAGACATTTATTGCATAGTCAAACTATGGATCCAGAGGAACGAGTCATAAAGTCAAATCAAGATGTGCATGTGTGGCGAATGAATGGTGTATGGTGATGATGGTGGTAATGATGAAAACAGTGGTGAAAGTCTAATTCTACTTTTGCTCTTATGAAGGAACACATACCTTTATTGCACTTTGAAACTTTTGGGAGGAACTGAGATGCTCGATATTTATATATATATATATATATATATATATATATATATATATATTCACTCAGGTGGGTATCTTGTACCCCTAATTCTACTGTCGGACACTTGTCCATTTTTACCTCTCGTCTCACTTTTTTCTTTTTCGAGGTTGGCGGGCACTTGCCCATTTTTATTTCCTCGTCATATTTCTCTTCTTTTTTTAGAGCACTCATCCTCCTGAAATGATATAGCAAGAGGTGATCCAGGACGCCCCGTCATCCCGATCTCCATCGGCGCAATGGACTTCCCGGAGGCACTCTGCGACTTTGGCTCAAGCGTCAACATAATGCCCAGAGTAATATATGATCAATTCTATAATTATCCTTTATCAGATACAACCATTGTTGCAGCTTGCAGATCGGACACTGTGCTTCCCGAAAGGAATATTAAAAGATATTCATGTCCAAATTGGTACCTCATATGTTCCAGCAGACTTCGTGGTGATAGAGACCGGCATTGATGAGAGGTCACCCATCATCCTGGGGAGGCCATTCCTTAACACTGCTGGAGCTGTCATCTTCGCTAGTGCTGCCAAGATCAACTTCGTCATCAAGGGAAAGAAGGAGACATTTTACTTCAGGAACAAAACTGCACAAATCCAAGAACAACCCCAATATGAGCCAAGGAAGAGGACCAACAGAAGGAACAAGCAGAACAAGAACAAGCAGCAACTATGGTTGTATCTGATAAAGGATAATTATAGAATTGATCATATATTACTCTGGGCATTATGTTGACGCTTGAGCCAAAGTCGCAGAGTGCCTCCGGGAAGTCCATTGCGCCGATGGAGATCGGGATGACGGGGCGTCCTGGATCACCTCTTGCTATATCATTTCAGGAGGATGAGTGCTCTAAAAAAAGAAGAGAAATATGACGAGGAAATAAAAATGGGCAAGTGCCCGCCAACCTCGAAAAAGAAAAAAGTGAGACGAGAGGTAAAAATGGACAAGTGTCCGACAGTAGAATTAGGGGTACAAGATACCCACCTGAGTGAATATATATATATATATATATATATATATATATATATATATAAATATCGAGCATCTCAGTTCCTCCCAAAAGTTTCAAAGTGCAATAAAGGTATGTGTTCCTTCATAAGAGCAAAAGTAGAATTAGACTTTCACCACTGTTTTCATCATTACCACCATCATCACCATACACCATTCATTCGCCACACATGCACATCTTGATTTGACTTTATGACTCGTTCCTCTGGATCCATAGTTTGACTATGCAATAAATGTCTTGTAAGTATGTATTCGCTATCTCCCACCTATGAGCTCCAGATAACGAAAGCCTTATTAGAATAGGGTGAGAGAGAAGGCAATGTTACTATGCCTCATACTACAAATACCACATATTTTGAGAGAAGGCATACACCATTAATGCCTTGGTAAGGATCCAGAAAAACCACAAAAAGAGAGATTTGAGAGAGTCATACAAGGGATCTCTGAGTTTTATTTGAAAATCTGCAAAAACTCTGGAGCTATAGCTGATCAAAGAGCAAGAGACATGGCGCTTGACTTGACCGTTTTATCCTGCAACTGCTCAAGACTCGAGTGACGGTTACAAGCCCCATGGTGGAAGGTAAAATGAGTAAGTTTTAAGTCTTAATAGTTTACTCTAACCCAGAGATGAGACCTTGTTTGAAAGCATGTGTACCTTTAAGGCGTGAAAGCATTGCAGCAACTCCTGATCCATCATAGAGCCCATCCTTGCTCAGGGACGAGCAAAAGGTAAGCTTGGGGGAGTTGTTGACGGTCCTTAAGTATCAAATTTTACAGTCAACTAGACATGGAAAAGGACCTATATGCAACCAACATCTAGACTTAGGGTTTTATTTGACAGAATTCCACGAGTTTTGGTGTTTGTCTATTTCTGTAGGGGGTTATCAGAGAATACGGAGGAATGGCCCACATGTCATGATTACATAGAGATATTAAAGCCTGCGGTAATTTTCCATAAACTATTGGACCAAAGAAGCAACTGGGCCGAGCCGGAGGGCAAGCGGAGCCCAGCCTAGGGCGCCCGCCCTAGGGCCTAGGGCGCCCGCCCTGCCCTGGCGGCCAATCACAGCAAGTCTTGCGGATTATGCTCCACCGACCTCAAGGATTAAGGAAAACCGTGCGATCAAGGTCGGTTTGATCCGACGGCTGACGTTCATTTGGAAGGCCTATATAAGCAAGCCCCTGACCCCTGGAGGAGGAGCCCTCTCTCATTATTATTCATTCATCTCAAGAGGAGAAGCCCCTGATCAAGCTCTAGAGCCACCACATCAACTAGATCTCTAGTTTAGAATTAGCTACATAGGATTAGAAACTAGAAGGAGTCAATCTTCGATTGGTTTCCGGATCTGTCAAGAGGATTCTTGGTAATTTCTCTATTTGTTCTTCATTGTTCATCTTTGTTCTTCATTATATGAATATGACTTTGCTCTATTTCATTATATTGATTATGACTTTGCTCTATTTGATTATGTTCTCAATTATATCGTTCTTAGTTTATCATGATTATATGCTTGGCTTAGTTAGATTGGAATTATAGACATGTTTAGGATCGTATAGCGTTTATCCATCAGATCAATGGGTAAATGATAGATATTGTGTAGGCATGGTGCCTATACCGTATTTATCTGCTTGTCCTATACACGGGAGGAGGACTATATAAGACTCAACGGCGATGTCATTCCCGCGAACTACCTCACGATCCGGCATATAGGGTACAATCGCAGATAAATACGGTATAGGCACCATGCCTACACAATATCTATCATTTACCCATTGATCTGATGGATAAACGCTATACGATCCTAAACATGTCTATAATTCCAATCTAACTAAGCCAAGCATATAATCATGATAAACTAAGAACGATATAATTGAGAACATAATCAAATAGAGCAAAGTCATAATCAATATAATGAAATAGAGCAAAGTCATATTCATATAATGAAGAACAAAGATGAACAATGAAGAACAAATAGAGAAATTACCAAGAATCCTCTTGACAGATCCGGAAACCAATCGAAGATTGACTCCTTCTAGTTTCTAATCCTATGTAGCTAATTCTAAACTAGAGATCTAGTTGATGTGGTGGCTCTAGAGCTTGATCAGGGGCTTCTCCTCTTGAGATGAATGAATAATAATGAGAGAGGGCTCCTCCTCCAGGGGTCAGGGGCTTGCTTATATAGGCCTTCCAAATGAACGTCAGCCGTCGGATCAAACCGACCTTGATCGCACGGTTTTCCTTAATCCTTGAGGTCGGTGGAGCATAATCCGCAAGACTTGCTGTGATTGGCCGCCAGGGCAGGGCGGGCGCCCTAGGCCCTAGGGCGGGCGCCCTAGGCTGGGCTCCGCTTGCCCTCCGGCTCGGCCCAGTTGCTTCTTTGGTCCAATAGTTTATGGAAAATTACCGCAGGCTTTAATATCTCTATGTAATCATGACATGTGGGCCATTCCTCCGTATTCTCTGATAACCCCCTACAGAAATAGACAAACACCAAAACTCGTGGAATTCTGTCAAATAAAACCCTAAGTCTAGATGTTGGTTGCATATAGGTCCTTTTCCATGTCTAGTTGACTGTAAAATTTGATACTTAAGGACCGTCAACAACTCCCCCAAGCTTACCTTTTGCTCGTCCCTGAGCAAGGATGGGCTCTATGATGGATCAGGAGTTGCTGCAATGCTTTCACGCCTTAAAGGTACACATGCTTTCAAACAAGGTCTCATCTCTGGGTTAGAGTAAACTATTAAGACTTAAAACTTACTCATTTTACCTTCCACCATGGGGCTTGTAACCGTCACTCGAGTCTTGAGCAGTTGCAGGATAAAACGGTCAAGTCAAGCGCCATGTCTCTTGCTCTTTGATCAGCTATAGCTCCAGAGTTTTTGCAGATTTTCAAATAAAACTCAGAGATCCCTTGTATGACTCTCTCAAATCTCTCTTTTTGTGGTTTTTCTGGATCCTTACCAAGGCATTAATGGTGTATGCCTTCTCTCAAAATATGTGGTATTTGTAGTATGAGGCATAGTAACATTGCCTTCTCTCTCACCCTATTCTAATAAGGCTTTCGTTATCTGGAGCTCATAGGTGGGAGATAGCGAATACATACTTACAAGACATTTATTGCATAGTCAAACTATGGATCCAGAGGAACGAGTCATAAAGTCAAATCAAGATGTGCATGTGTGGCGAATGAATGGTGTATGGTGATGATGGTGGTAATGATGAAAACAGTGGTGAAAGTCTAATTCTACTTTTGCTCTTATGAAGGAACACATACCTTTATTGCACTTTGAAACTTTTGGGAGGAACTGAGATGCTCGATATTTATATATATATATATATATATATATATATATATATATATATTCACTCAGGTGGGTATCTTGTACCCCTAATTCTACTGTCGGACACTTGTCCATTTTTACCTCTCGTCTCACTTTTTTCTTTTTCGAGGTTGGCGGGCACTTGCCCATTTTTATTTCCTCGTCATATTTCTCTTCTTTTTTTAGAGCACTCATCCTCCTGAAATGATATAGCAAGAGGTGATCCAGGACGCCCCGTCATCCCGATCTCCATCGGCGCAATGGACTTCCCGGAGGCACTCTGCGACTTTGGCTCAAGCGTCAACATAATGCCCAGAGTAATATATGATCAATTCTATAATTATCCTTTATCAGATACAACCATAGTTGCTGCTTGTTCTTGTTCTGCTTGTTCCTTCTGTTGGTCCTCTTCCTTGGCTCATATTGGGGTTGTTCTTGGATTTGTGCAGTTTTGTTCCTGAAGTAAAATGTCTCCTTCTTTCCCTTGATGACGAAGTTGATCTTGGCAGCACTAGCGAAGATGACAGCTCCAGCAGTGTTAAGGAATGGCCTCCCCAGGATGATGGGTGACCTCTCATCAATGCCGGTCTCTATCACCACGAAGTCTGCTGGAACATATGAGGTACCAATTTGGACATGAATATCTTTTAATATTCCTTTCGGGAAGCACAGTGTCCGATCTGCAAGCTGCAAACACATGGTTGTATCTGATAAAGGATAATTATAGAATTGATCATATATTACTCTGGGCATTATGTTGACGCTTGAGCCAAAGTCGCAGAGTGCCTCCGGGAAGTCCATTGCGCCGATGGAGATCGGGATGACGGGGCGTCCTGGATCACCTCTTGCTATATCATTTCAGGAGGATGAGTGCTCTAAAAAAAGAAGAGAAATATGACGAGGAAATAAAAATGGGCAAGTGCCCGCCAACCTCGAAAAAGAAAAAAGTGAGACGAGAGGTAAAAATGGACAAGTGTCCGACAGTAGAATTAGGGGTACAAGATACCCACCTGAGTGAATATATATATATATATATATATATATATATATATATATATATAAATATCGAGCATCTCAGTTCCTCCCAAAAGTTTCAAAGTGCAATAAAGGTATGTGTTCCTTCATAAGAGCAAAAGTAGAATTAGACTTTCACCACTGTTTTCATCATTACCACCATCATCACCATACACCATTCATTCGCCACACATGCACATCTTGATTTGACTTTATGACTCGTTCCTCTGGATCCATAGTTTGACTATGCAATAAATGTCTTGTAAGTATGTATTCGCTATCTCCCACCTATGAGCTCCAGATAACGAAAGCCTTATTAGAATAGGGTGAGAGAGAAGGCAATGTTACTATGCCTCATACTACAAATACCACATATTTTGAGAGAAGGCATACACCATTAATGCCTTGGTAAGGATCCAGAAAAACCACAAAAAGAGAGATTTGAGAGAGTCATACAAGGGATCTCTGAGTTTTATTTGAAAATCTGCAAAAACTCTGGAGCTATAGCTGATCAAAGAGCAAGAGACATGGCGCTTGACTTGACCGTTTTATCCTGCAACTGCTCAAGACTCGAGTGACGGTTACAAGCCCCATGGTGGAAGGTAAAATGAGTAAGTTTTAAGTCTTAATAGTTTACTCTAACCCAGAGATGAGACCTTGTTTGAAAGCATGTGTACCTTTAAGGCGTGAAAGCATTGCAGCAACTCCTGATCCATCATAGAGCCCATCCTTGCTCAGGGACGAGCAAAAGGTAAGCTTGGGGGAGTTGTTGACGGTCCTTAAGTATCAAATTTTACAGTCAACTAGACATGGAAAAGGACCTATATGCAACCAACATCTAGACTTAGGGTTTTATTTGACAGAATTCCACGAGTTTTGGTGTTTGTCTATTTCTGTAGGGGGTTATCAGAGAATACGGAGGAATGGCCCACATGTCATGATTACATAGAGATATTAAAGCCTGCGGTAATTTTCCATAAACTATTGGACCAAAGAAGCAACTGGGCCGAGCCGGAGGGCAAGCGGAGCCCAGCCTAGGGCGCCCGCCCTAGGGCCTAGGGCGCCCGCCCTGCCCTGGCGGCCAATCACAGCAAGTCTTGCGGATTATGCTCCACCGACCTCAAGGATTAAGGAAAACCGTGCGATCAAGGTCGGTTTGATCCGACGGCTGACGTTCATTTGGAAGGCCTATATAAGCAAGCCCCTGACCCCTGGAGGAGGAGCCCTCTCTCATTATTATTCATTCATCTCAAGAGGAGAAGCCCCTGATCAAGCTCTAGAGCCACCACATCAACTAGATCTCTAGTTTAGAATTAGCTACATAGGATTAGAAACTAGAAGGAGTCAATCTTCGATTGGTTTCCGGATCTGTCAAGAGGATTCTTGGTAATTTCTCTATTTGTTCTTCATTGTTCATCTTTGTTCTTCATTATATGAATATGACTTTGCTCTATTTCATTATATTGATTATGACTTTGCTCTATTTGATTATGTTCTCAATTATATCGTTCTTAGTTTATCATGATTATATGCTTGGCTTAGTTAGATTGGAATTATAGACATGTTTAGGATCGTATAGCGTTTATCCATCAGATCAATGGGTAAATGATAGATATTGTGTAGGCATGGTGCCTATACCGTATTTATCTGCGATTGTACCCTATATGCCGGATCGTGAGGTAGTTCGCGGGAATGACATCGCCGTTGAGTCTTATATAGTCCTCCTCCCGTGTATAGGACAAGCAGATAAATACGGTATAGGCACCATGCCTACACAATATCTATCATTTACCCATTGATCTGATGGATAAACGCTATACGATCCTAAACATGTCTATAATTCCAATCTAACTAAGCCAAGCATATAATCATGATAAACTAAGAACGATATAATTGAGAACATAATCAAATAGAGCAAAGTCATAATCAATATAATGAAATAGAGCAAAGTCATATTCATATAATGAAGAACAAAGATGAACAATGAAGAACAAATAGAGAAATTACCAAGAATCCTCTTGACAGATCCGGAAACCAATCGAAGATTGACTCCTTCTAGTTTCTAATCCTATGTAGCTAATTCTAAACTAGAGATCTAGTTGATGTGGTGGCTCTAGAGCTTGATCAGGGGCTTCTCCTCTTGAGATGAATGAATAATAATGAGAGAGGGCTCCTCCTCCAGGGGTCAGGGCTTGCTTATATAGGCCTTCCAAATGAACGTCAGCCGTCGGATCAAACCGACCTTGATCGCACGGTTTTCCTTAATCCTTGAGGTCGGTGGAGCATAATCCGCAAGACTTGCTGTGATTGGCCGCCAGGGCAGGGCGGGCGCCCTAGGCCCTAGGGCGGGCGCCCTAGGCTGGGCTCCGCTTGCCCTCCGGCTCGGCCCAGTTGCTTCTTTGGTCCAATAGTTTATGGAAAATTACCGCAGGCTTTAATATCTCTATGTAATCATGACATGTGGGCCATTCCTCCGTATTCTCTGATAACCCCCTACAGAAATAGACAAACACCAAAACTCGTGGAATTCTGTCAAATAAAACCCTAAGTCTAGATGTTGGTTGCATATAGGTCCTTTTCCATGTCTAGTTGACTGTAAAATTTGATACTTAAGGACCGTCAACAACTCCCCCAAGCTTACCTTTTGCTCGTCCCTGAGCAAGGATGGGCTCTATGATGGATCAGGAGTTGCTGCAATGCTTTCACGCCTTAAAGGTACACATGCTTTCAAACAAGGTCTCATCTCTGGGTTAGAGTAAACTATTAAGACTTAAAACTTACTCATTTTACCTTCCACCATGGGGCTTGTAACCGTCACTCGAGTCTTGAGCAGTTGCAGGATAAAACGGTCAAGTCAAGCGCCATGTCTCTTGCTCTTTGATCAGCTATAGCTCCAGAGTTTTTGCAGATTTTCAAATAAAACTCAGAGATCCCTTGTATGACTCTCTCAAATCTCTCTTTTTGTGGTTTTTCTGGATCCTTACCAAGGCATTAATGGTGTATGCCTTCTCTCAAAATATGTGGTATTTGTAGTATGAGGCATAGTAACATTGCCTTCTCTCTCACCCTATTCTAATAAGGCTTTCGTTATCTGGAGCTCATAGGTGGGAGATAGCGAATACATACTTACAAGACATTTATTGCATAGTCAAACTATGGATCCAGAGGAACGAGTCATAAAGTCAAATCAAGATGTGCATGTGTGGCGAATGAATGGTGTATGGTGATGATGGTGGTAATGATGAAAACAGTGGTGAAAGTCTAATTCTACTTTTGCTCTTATGAAGGAACACATACCTTTATTGCACTTTGAAACTTTTGGGAGGAACTGAGATGCTCGATATTTATATATATATATATATATATATATATATATATATATATTCACTCAGGTGGGTATCTTGTACCCCTAATTCTACTGTCGGACACTTGTCCATTTTTACCTCTCGTCTCACTTTTTTCTTTTTCGAGGTTGGCGGGCACTTGCCCATTTTTATTTCCTCGTCATATTTCTCTTCTTTTTTTAGAGCACTCATCCTCCTGAAATGATATAGCAAGAGGTGATCCAGGACGCCCCGTCATCCCGATCTCCATCGGCGCAATGGACTTCCCGGAGGCACTCTGCGACTTTGGCTCAAGCGTCAACATAATGCCCAGAGTAATATATGATCAATTCTATAATTATCCTTTATCAGATACAACCATAGTTGCTGCTTGTTCTTGTTCTGCTTGTTCCTTCTGTTGGTCCTCTTCCTTGGCTCATATTGGGGTTGTTCTTGGATTTGTGC